>JXCR01092734.1:71517-98810 GCA_002079205.1 Phalaenopsis hybrid cultivar | reverse complement strand
GAATGTAAGCCCTAACTAATAAAATTGGCAGGATGAAACACTTAAATATTTCTCCTCAAAACTGAAGCCAAACATTAGGATAGCTTGGGAAGTCACCGAGGTTCGCCTTTGGATCCATGACATCCTCTAGTTCTTCGTCGTTTGGATTCTACAATAAAATTTTCCAAATTTAAGCCAATCCCCTTTCACACCTCTACGTTCAATTTCATTGAAGAGTCCTACCCTTTGAAATTCCTTGAAGATAATTTTTTCGTGATTTTTACCGAGAGTCTTCTTAGGTGAATTTGGCCATTTAAGATGTAATTATCTATAGGGGCTTGGCCTTATAGGAAGNCAGCAAAACCTGTCTTCCCCAGCTAAACCAATCTTCCTTCCTTAGACTTAAACAACGAAGCCATAGGACTTCAAGTTTGCTTACTTATGCAACGTAAATCCTCACCTTACTTTAGGCATTTGCATAGCTCGGCTATATAATATAAGCCCTAACTCATCTTAGGATTCTGAGATTGTCGTTTTTCACAACCTAAATCCTCATATCTTCCAGGCTATTTTTGTGATCGTTTCACACGAATGTAAGCCCTAACTAATAAAAATTGGCAGGATGAAACAACTAAATATTTATCCTCAAAACTAAAGCCAAACATTAGGATAGCCTGGGAAGTCACTGAGGTTCTCCTCTGAATTTCAAAACTAAAGCCAAACATTAGGATAGCTTGGGAAGTCACCAAGGTTCGCCTCTGGATCCCCGACAACCCCTAGTTCTTCTTCCTTTGGATTCTACAATAAAATGTTCCAAATTTGAACCAATCCCCTTCCACACCTCTACCCCTAGTTCTTCTTCCTTTGGATTCTACAATAAAATGTTCCAAATTTGAACCAATCCCCTTTCACACCTCTATGTGTGATTTAGTTGAAGATNAAATGTTCCAAATTTGAACCAATCCCCTTTCACACCTCTACGTCCGATCTCATTGAAAAGTCCTACCCTTTTGAACTCCTTGAAANTCTTCATAAACTGCCTTAACATGCATTTTAAGTTTCAGGTGGTGGAACGAGAAGACTCGCCATGTACGCTTTAATAGTTTATAGTACCGTCTCTCTTATGCCTTTTCCTTAGATGTTTCATGCTTGCATTTACCTACATAAACTTGCTTGTTAACCATAATCATAATCAAAACCAAAACTTAAATGAACCAAGATAAAATTCACCGCCACACCATGCAAAATATAAAACAACTCAAAATTTAATCACAAACAATACACAAAAACCACAACTTTAACTTAATTAAGATGTCTCTATCGGATGATTGGGAATCCCTCAGAGGAGGTAACCTACAGTTGCTAACGAGGCTTCCTACAGTTTAAATGAAATTATGGTACTCATTAAGTTGAAGTTTAGTAAGTTCATTTGAATTGAGTGAATCCAATAGAAAATAGTGTTGCCGGAACGAGGGAACCATAGGATCCTAACCGGTGTCGCTCTAATCAACTTTAATATGCCCTCATAAAATTTAGACAACTTCAACCATAGAGCCACCTTATTTGATATTATAACTTAACACAATAGATAACTCAAACTTGTCGCGGCAAGGAGTTTGGAGCTAGCATGGTGGGCAGCACGACCATCTTCAACAGTAAAACCTGTCTTCCTCAGTTAAACCAACTTCCTTCCTTAGACTTAAACAACAAAGCCCTAGGACTTCGAGGTTTCTTGCTTATGCAACGTAAATCCTCAGCTTATCTTTAGGCCTTTGTATAGCCCTGCTAAACAATATAAGCGCAAACTCGTCTTAGGATTCTGAGGTTGTCGTTTGTCACGATCTAAATCCTCACATCTTCCAGTCTATTTGTGTGATCATTTCACATGAATGTAAGCCCTAACTAATAAAATTGACAAGACGAAACACCTAAATACTTCTCCTCAAAACTAAAGACAAACGTTAGGATAGCTTGGGAAGTCACCGGGATTCTCCTTGATCCATGACATCCCCTGGTTCTTCTTTCTTTGGATTCTACAATAAAATGTTCCAAATTTGAGTCAATCCCCTTTCACACCTCTATGTTCGATTTCGTTGAAGAGCCCTACCCATTGAAATTCCTTGAAGATAATATTTCTTGATTTTTATCGAGAGTTTTCTGAGGTGGCTTTGGTCATTTAAGATGTAATTAACTATAGGGGCTTGCCCTTATAGGAAGCATGTCCGAACCTAGCTTAATAGAAACCTTATTTAATTCTTTATATTAAATAGGGGAACTTGTCAGCAAACACAAAGGTTTTGCAGACCAAACGGACGTCATAATTTCCNGCTTGCCCTTATAGGAAGCATGTCTGAACCCAGCTTAATATAAATTCTATTTAATTCTTTATATTAAATAGGAAAACTTTTCGGCAAATATAAGGGTTTCACAGACCAAACGGATTTCATATATTCTTTAGTTTATTTGATCGAGCCTCATCCTCAAGTCTTGTGTTTATCCTTCGGGATAGATATAGGAGTTTATTTGATCGAGCCTCATCCTCAAGTCTTGTGTTTATCCTTTGGGATAGATACAGGATCCTATTTGATCGAGCCTCATCCTCAAGTCTTGTGTTTATCCTTCGGGATAGATATAGGATTTGAAGTACAATGCTATTTGATCGAGCCTCATCCTCAAGTCTTGTGTTTATCTTTCGGGATAGATACAGGATTTGAGGCATAGTGCTCTTTCATTTAAACTATGAAAAATATGGGGTCAGTTTGATTTCATATTTTTTCTAAAACTAAATATATATATGTAAATTAAAACGTCCTTCCGAAGCGGGCGATGAGATTTCGATTTCGGGGACCGACCACTTCTTACGGGCAACTTCTCCAACCAAAAATAAAATTTACTTTACTAATCAACAACGAAGGTAAAGAAAATGTACTTTACTATTTGAGTCGTCATTTGATACCGACGGAAGTAAGGTATCTACCCATTGAGAAGCATTGTCTAGCGTTAATTTTTGCCGCCCAAAAGCTTAGACATTACATGCTTTCTCATAAAATTACCCTAATTTCAAAAATTATTCCGTTGCAATATTTGATGACCTGACCAACACTATTCGGACGTCTATCAAGATGGTCAATGATCTTATTACAATTTTATATAACTTTTGTTCCCCTCGGTGCTATCAAGAGGTAGAATTTGGTAGACTTTCTCGCTGCACACCCACTTTCAGCTGGGTCCCCTTTTAATAATGAACTACCATATGAGCAGATACTACAAATGGAATTCTCCAGTATGCAATGCTGGGAGATGTACTTCGATGGAGCTTCGTCGACCAGAAAAGACAAAAGATCAGACACAATGATACCAGGCAAAGTAAGGATTGGTTTATATTTATCACGCCAGATAAGGGAATGTTGAGGTTCTCATACCACCTGCTAGAGTCGTGCACCAACAATGAAGCAGAATATGAAGCTTTAATCACCGGATTGGAGTTGACAATCTCATTGGATATAACAAATATTGCCATCTATGGCGACTCTCAGCTCGTCATCCAGCAAGTCACCGGACAGTACAATTTGAAGCCACAACTAGTAGAATACCATCACTACACAATGAAGCTGCTGGAGAAAATCCCCAATGTGACTTTCTACCAGATTCCTAAGGGAGATAATGCTCATGTTGATGCTCTAGAAAAACTCGCAAAAGAATTGGCATGTCCCTCGAAGGATTCCATTGATGTCACAGTACAAGGAAGACAAGTTTTGTCTCGAATCAACCTCAAAAATCTACACAAGATTGAAAAAGTGGAAGCGATAAATGCAGTTGTTGATATCAACGAAGACTGGAGCAAGCCATTAACAGAATATTTGCATACTGGAAAGCTACAAGAGGACAAGTTTGAAGCACAACACATTACAAAAAGGGCTATGTCATACGCCTTAGTTGGTAATGTCCTCTATAGGAGATCATTCGACGAAATGTGGCTGAGGTGTCTAAGAAACGTCGAGACACAAAATATTATTAAGGAAGTACATGCCGAATTATGTGGCATTCACCAGTCAGAGCCATAAATGAAAATGAAGATAAAAAAACTCGGATATTATTGGTCAGCAATGATGTCTCCGATTGTATGGATACAACCAAAAGATGTCACCAGCGTAAGGTGCATGGGGTGGTCTTGCACCAACCTCCAAATGTGCTACACCCAATCATTGCCTCGTGACCATTCGAGTGTTGGGGTACGGACATAATAGGTCCGATAGACCCCCTGTCTTCCAAAGGACATAGGTTTATACTTGCAGCTATAGATTATTTCTCCAAATGGGCAGAGTCAGTGCTGTTACGAGAGGTTCTGACAAAGCACGTTCTTCAATTCTTCAAAAACCAAATTATCTACCATTTTGAAGTGTCAGAAAGAATAATTTCTAACAATGGGACAGCCTTTAAAAGCACCAAAATCAATAATTTTGTCAAATGACATGGGATAGATTGGAGATACTCTACAATTTACTATCCCAAAGCAAATGGCCTGGCTGAGGCCTACAACAAAACACTGGTACATATTTTAAAGAAAACATTGGTGAAAACAAAAGGGATTGGAACAACAAATTGTTAGAAGCTTTGTGGGCTTGTCGAATGATGTTCATGACTCCCACTCAATGTACACACTACATGCTCGTGTACGGGTTCGAGGCCGTGCTACCGTTAGAAATTCAGACGCCATCTCTTAGAATCGTAATCGCCAGCTAACTCATAGTAGAAGAAAGTGTGAAGCTCAGACTTGAGGAACTAGAGAGTCTTGAAAGAAAACAACTTGAAGCACAATAACATTTGGAACTTTACCAGGAAAAGATGGTACAAGCTCATGACAAATTGGTCCTCCCAAGGGCATCCAAAGTTGATGACCTCATCTTCGTGCTCAAAAGACTTATTCTTGCATGCCGTAAGATAGATGAAAATTTTGAGCTGACTTGGGAGGGACCATTTATCGTTGAATAGGTCTACATAGGAGGAGCCTACCAGTTAGTAGACCTCCGGGGTGAAAGACCCATGCTACCAATCAACGAACGATACATGAAGACATAATACGCAACCTGACGTTGCTTGTCGCCTCTTGGTTTGAAATTTTGAAATCTTGACTGTTTTGGGGTTATCTATGTGGCAAAAGGTTTGTGACTGGGTCCAAAATTTTTGTAACAAAATTTACCTCAATATAATGAAAAATTTTGAAAAGAATTACACTTCAAATTCTCTCCTTTCTACCTTTTAACTTAATATGCTACTAAATTAAACAAAACTCACACATAAATAAATGCTCTCTTCACAAAAAGAAACTAAAATTTCCTTTAATAAATACTTTGTTTTGTTCTTATTCATGCAAAGTTTCAGCCCACTGACATTTTTCCTATTATCTGCAAGGAAATGTCAGGCCAGAGGCTGATCTTCACCTTTAAAGATGTCTGGAATCTCGCACTAAATGGAGAAATGACGCTGCAGGGCGACACTATAGATTTTGACATGGAATTTAACCTAGTCGGCATGGATTACAAGGGGCCTTTAATGAATGTTGTCAGCCGACGAGAAAAGGAAGGGTTGCTCTCACTGGTAAGGATGACCACCAAAGATAGTGCGTCACTGAAAGCAAAGAACGTGATGGTAACAGAGCCCAATGGAGGGGCCCAGTCGTCTACCATCCATGATAGCTACGCCAACTGGAAGCCTGGTCGCTGCTGATATTGAAAAATTGCCAGACTCTCCACTATGAAGAACACATCGCAAAAATGCTAGCCTCCGAAAGTAGAGAGATTTCTTATGAGAGGAGAAAAGACACTAAAAAGAAGCAGAAAAATTAGTCACTCCTATTCCTGAGGGGAACATTTATGATCCAGGCATGAGAGAAACTTCTTCAAGCTTGCCTGCCACAGATGATGAATCCATGTTTCTTACAGAGCCAGAAATACTACTAGCTTCAGATGTTCTATGCACGGGTTGCCCTACTTGCAACGCTGAAATACCTGCACGATCATCGGCTACGGGGGCATTCATGGAATGCCCAGACTGCAATGTATTGCACCTAAAACACTACAGTACCTTAGAGGAGTATGCCACTATAGAGGATGGATCTCAGACTGCTGATTACCTGATAGAGGCATAGTCATATGTCCCCATGGATGCAGAGCCATAAGTTCCGAGGGGTATAGGGCCATACGTCCCGTCAAACGCAGGATGATACATTCTGTTAGAGTCAGAGTCAACACCAACTTGGGTTTCCAACACCATTGAAACAAGGTAACTTCCTCAACAACCACTAATGATAAGCATGGCAAAATATTACAAAATAAGCAAAGTGAACAAAAGAAATTTTAAATTCTACAAAGAGGTACATGAGAGGTTCATCAACATACTAGAAGGATTGGAATTATACACCAGGGTCTTCTCAGAGTGTGACGAACAAAAAATTCTTGACACCATTTTTGACCTAAGGGACAGAGGTTGAGTAGGCCTGCTCATGGAAAGGACCTATTCTGAGCCAAGGAAATGGATGCGAGGAAAAGGAAGAATTACTATCCAGTGTGGCTGCAACTACAACTTTACGAATGATAAACAAGAGAATTTGCCTGGGATTCTCAGACATGATCAGGTGGATCCACTACCACCAATGATAAAGTGGACGGTTAAAAGAATGGTTAGGTGGAGTATACTGCACGCTAACTGAATTCCTAACAGTTGCATTGTCAACATCTACGACGAGGGTCATTGCATTCCTGCACATATAGACCACAATGACTTCGTGAGACCTTTTTACACGGTCTCATTCATGAGTAAAAGCAACATCTTATTTGGGAAAGAAATTGACATCATTGGCCCTAGTGAATTCAGAGGAGCTATTGAAATTTCACTACCTGTTGGTTCGATGCTAGTCCTTAAAGGGAATGGAGTGGATTTCGCCAAGCATTGTATTCCAGGAGTATGACACCAAAGGGTGTCTGCGACGATCCGACGGGTAGACGACAGCAAAATACTATATGTATTTCAGTCAGATCCAGAACTGGAGGAGCTGCTACTATACGAGCTATGAGAGGGTTGTACCTCTAAGTACATGCAAAGGGAACTCTGTCCTGGAGCATGGCTTAGAAGGTCTGCTCGATAAAGAGCTCGTCACAAAAGAAACAAGTGGTTAAAAGATTCTTTTCCGCTTTACTACATTATAATAAATATGATATATATCAAAGATACTCAGCCTATGATATGTACTTGGCGTGAGATATTTTGGATGTACTTTGATGCTATTAGCATATTGTGAGGCGTTAGCCTACACTTGATCTGTAACATTTATTGGAGCAGATTAATAAAGTTTCTTTCAAAAATTTGTCTGTTTGTTCAATTGCCTCAATTGTGCGATGGATAAAAGCCACGAACCATGCATTGGTTCAAAATTACAATGAACAAAGAACAAAATAACAAAATTTGATAAAGATAAAAAAAAAAACCAACAAACAAATACTAAAACAACTCTCTTTTGAAAAATCAACCAACAAAAATTAATTTTTTGAAAACATATTTTGAAAAGTAAACATGATAACAATAACAAGAAAAGAAAATAAATCTGTTGAGCTGATTCTCTCAATTTTGAGGTCTCTTACTCTTTGCTCGCACAACACAACTATCTTTGTCTGCACTAATTCACTTAACATCCTTGCGGAGTTTAACGTTCTGCACAAAACCTCACAAAATTTCACAAATCTTCTTCAACAATGTCAACCTTTTCATACGATACATATCTTTCGATTCAACATCACCAATTCTCATTTTAGAATTAGTCCTTAACTTCTGATTCCTCTCTTTTCGAGATCGGTCCTTAACTTTCGATCCTCTCTTTGAGATTGATCATTAACTTTCAATTCTCATTTTAGAATCAATCCTTAACTTCTGATTCCTCTCTTTTCGAGATCGGTCCTTACCTTCCGATCCTCTCTTTGAGATTGACCATTAACTTTCAATTCTCATTTTAGAATCAGTCCTTAACTCCTGATTCACTCATTTTCAAGGTTGGTCCTTAACTTTCGATCCTCTCTTTGAGATTGATCATTAACTTTCAATTCTCGTTTTAGAACCAGTTCTTAAATTTTGATGCAATCCTTTTCGAGGTCGGTTCTCAACTTCCGACTCTCTTTTGAGATTGATCATTAACTTTCACTTCTCATTTTTGAATGAGTCCCCAATTTCTGATTCACTCTTTTCAAGGTCAGTCCTCACCTTCCAACACTCTCTTTTGAGATTGATCATTAACATTCAATTCTCATTTTAGAATCAGTCCTTAACTTTCGATTCACTACTTTTCGAGATCGGTCCTTACCTTTTGATCCTCTCTTTGAGATTGATCATTAACTTTCAATTCTCATTTTAGAATCAGTCCTTAACTTCTGATTCACTCCTTCTCAAGGTCGGTCTACAACTTCTGACTCCCTTTTGAGATTGATCATTAACTTTTAATTCTCTTTTCTGAGTCAGTCCCCAACTTCTGATTCCTCTCTTTTTGAGATTGGTTCTTAACTCCTGATCCTCTCTTTGAGACTGATCATTAACTTTCAATTCTCATTTTAGAATCAGTCCTTAACTTCTGATTCACTCCTTTTCGAGATCGGTCCTTACCTTCTGATACACTCTTTGAGATTGATCATTAACTTTGAATTCTCATTATAGAATCAGTCCTTAACTTCTAATTCACCCCTTTTCGAGATCCATCCTTAGCTTCTGAACCTCTCTTTAAGATTGATCATTAACTTTCAATTCTCATTTTAGATTCAGTCCATAACTTCTGATTCACTCCTTTTCGAGGTCGGTCCTTAACTTCCGATCCTCTCTTTGAGATTGATCATTAACTTTCAATTCTCATTTTAGAATTGGTCCTTAACTTTTAATTCACTCCTTTTTGAGGTCGGTCCTCAACTTCTGACTCTCTTTCAAGATTGATCATTAACTTTCAATTCTCATTTTGAATCAGTCCCTAACTTCTGATTCACTCTTTTGAGTTTAGTTCTTAACTTCCGACTCTCTTTATTGAGATTGATCCTTAACTTTCAATCCTCATTTTCAAAATCGGTCCTTAATATTTTATTCACTTCTCTCGAGGTTGGTCCTTAACTTCCGACTCTCTTTTGAGATTGATCATTAACTTTCAATTCTTTATCTTGGAATCAGTCCCTAACTTCTGATTCACTCCTTTTGAGGTAGGTCCTTAACTTCTGACTATCCTTCGAGATTGATCCTTAACTTTTATTTCTCCTTTTTGAATCAGTCCCTAACTTCTGATTCACTCTTTTGAGGTCGGTCCTTAACTTCTGACTCTCTCTTGAGATTGATCCCTAACTTTCAATCATTATCCTGGAATCAGACCTTAACTTCTAATTCCTTTCTTTTTTGAATCGGTCCTTAACTTTTGGCTCTCTTTTGAGATTGATCATTAACTTTAAAGTCTCATTTTTAAATTAGTCCCCAACTTCTGATTCACTCTTTTTGAGGTCGGTCCTCACCTTCTAACACTCTCTTTTGAGATTGATCATTAACTTTCAATTCTCATTTTAGAATCAGTCCTTAACATCTGATTCACTCCTTTTCAAGTTCGGTCTTTAACTTCTAACTCTCTTCCTGAGATTGATCATTAACTTTTAATTCTCATTTTAGAATTAGTCCTTAACTTCTGATTCACTTCTTTTGGGGGTCGGTCCTCAACTTTCGACTCTCTTTTGAGATTGATCATTAACTTTCAATTCTCATTTTAAAATCAATCCTTAACTTCTGATCCCTCTCTTTTCGAGATCAGTCCCTAATTTTTGATCCTCTCTTTTGTGATTAATCCTTAACTTTCAATCCTTATCTTGGAATTAGTCCTTAACTTCTGATTCACTCTTTTGAGGTTGGTCCTTAACTTTTGATTCTATTTTTTAGATTGATCCTTAACTTTCAAATCTCATTTTCGAAATCAGTCCTTAACTTCTGATTTCCTCCTTTTGAGATCAGTCCCTAACTTATAACTCTCTCTTTTGAGATTGATCAATAACTTTCAATTGTCATTTTGGAATCAGTCCTTAACTTTTGATTCCTCCCTTCTTTCGAGGTTGGTTCTTAACTTCTTATCCTCTTCTGAAATTAATACCTAAAATTCAATTACCACCTCGGATTCAGCACTTACATACTGATTCTCATCCTCTATGAAAACCTAAAATCTGATAACTCAAAACCTACTATCCAATCCCCAACGACAGTTCCTACTTCTTGATTTTGATTAAATATTCATCTGCTAATTCCTCAACAGAAACAAATAACACACACAATTCTACACTCTTTTTATGCCTGTTGACTTAGGAGTTTGTATTAGTTTTATTGATCTTATCAGTCAACGCCAACACAACGTTGTGCTTGCCCAGCACACCACACCTGTTGGGGGTCCATTTGTTGACCTCACTATTGGTTGAGGTCTAGTTCTTCATTTTTAGTAGCCTAAGGTTTAGTTATAGGACTTTCCTGTTGACTATTCCTAGAAAATTACAAAAGGTGAGGTCCTCTATGAGTAAAGAGAATCTACCATTAGAAATTCCAAACTCCTCTTTACTCAACTTGAAGCTCTACATATTGGTCCTAACCTCTAGCACTTAGTAAGTGGGATCAATATGGGGGAGCTCAAGGTGAGTTCCCATAGGACTGTTTGACCTTAGGTTTAACATTGGGTGTTGGTCTAGAGCTAAGGCACTCACTACAATCACCTCACTCACAATCACTGACAAATACAAACCAAATTTTCTTGACTTTAATCCCTTAATCCTTTGAGAGACTCACGTAGATGGTTCACTAAACCCACTGGCCCTAGGCCAGGGTTTAGCTAAGACCAGTACATGGAGGACCCAAATGGTGTTTTCATTGGTCCATGGCTTATTTATGGTGGTTAGCTCCCGAATTCTACCAAAGATACCCAACTTCGCCTTTTGCCCCTAAACTCCCCCAAATTACCTAAATACCCTTGAAACCCTAAGTTTGGCCAAAATTCCCAAATTTACCCAAAATACCCAAATTTGTTCAAAAGACATTTCAAATCTTTTGAAAATACCCAAATTGCCCAAAATCACTAAAAATTGCCAAACAACCAAAATACCCCTCAACCCAAAATTTCAAAAATTCCCAAAAGTCCAAAAAATTCCCAAAACCTTCCTAATATTTCTAATTTCATTTTTTTCAACAACCACATGACGCAATTTGGCCAATTTGACCATCTTTGTCTAAAACCCCCAAATTGCCCTTAAAAGGCCAAATCTCCCCAAATCCACCTCTGTCCATCAAATTGGTCCCAATTTTCCCCAATTTTAATCCTAAACTTAAATTCACCTTCCATGTGACAAATTTAAACCAAATCCAAGCTAAATTGACCCATTCTTTGAGCCCAAGTTTGATTTAGGTCAAGGCCCCAATTTTGGCCACATAACCTAATCTCACCCGATTAAACCCATAGCCCACTCAATTTACCACAGTTTATGTTGAAAACTCTTCATATCACTCCTATACATCAAACTTGACCTTCAATTAGCCTTGGTTAAACCTCAATTTCATTTAATTTCAACCTAACTCAAAAGCCCCAAATTTTGCCCCAAATTGGCTATGCCTCCAAATTTCACGAAATTAATTGCCTTAACCCCAAAATTGGCACCAAATTCATGTTGAAAACTCTTCATCACATTCCTATTGACCATTATCAACAATCAATTTGGACTTAGCCCAAGCCTAACCCAATCTAGACCGAAGTCTAGCCCAACATGCCCAAATTCACCAAAAATCCAAAATCCTTCAAATTGAAACCCCAATTGAGCTCAAAATCCTTTCAATCATTCACTAAAAATGTTCATTACAATCATCTACATCAAATGCATAGATCAATTGGGCTTAACATGGCTAGCCTATCCCAAACCCAAGTTTTGGTCATTTGCACCCATTTGGACCCATGCACCAAAATTGACCTAGACATGTCAAATTGGTCAAGGCAAGGCCACCACAGCCAAATTCTGGACCATATTGACCAAACCAAACACCATGGAACCAGCTAAATGAGCCATAGAACAAGGCATCCCCAAATCAAGGGATATGATTCCAAATTTGCTTAATCCAAGGCTATTTTTTTCCAAAACTAAACACCAAACCATTTAATTGTTGTGACATATTCCCCTGGCTCACCTGACCTCCTAGCCACCTCCCCTAGCCTGGCCGGCCGGACAAGTGGCAACAAAATGTCTAAACTAAGAGCCACCCCCCTGGAATCAAACCCAATTAAAACTTAGAGGCCACCTCATCCAAATTAAATTTTAGAGCCTCTCTGCCCTCCACCTAAACAAGCATTTTCACCCCCCAATTGGCCATGACAGCCACCCTAAAGACCATTTTATAAAAACCTCACTTCCACGGCCATGGTGGGAGTGCTAAAAATTTCTCAGAGAGAGCCCTCCAAATTACTCCTAGAATCTCTTTGAGATCTCCACAGTGCAACCAAACTACCACATTGCCTTGAATCCCTATGCCGGAGTTCAATTTTTAAACTCAAATCCTTGCCAAAGATAGGATAGAGCTCTCTATACCACTACACTCCACTAAAATCAAATTAAACTCACCCACACCTTCACTATAGTGACAAAGCCCCATCAAATCCCTCTCGTACGGAGCCCCTAACATTGCATTAGACCAACGCCTGAAATTGAGCTTGGTTGAATTCATACCTAGACTATTCACCACAGCAAGAGGTTGAATCCCTATCCTCCTTGGACCTCTACGAACGTGTCGAGCAGCTCTGATTGAAGCTTCCCTTCTCAGAGCAAAGGTATTGAACTTCTCCTCCTCTTGAGCTTGTTTTAATCCTCCATTTGATTAGAGCTAATTTAATGGCTTGATTACCGTATGGATGTGTTTGTCACACTTAGATGAGCATTTAGAAACAAATTGTACATAATTTGGTTGAGAAATGGGAGAGATATCAAGCTTTAAAAATGAACGGTTCTCGGGTTAAGGCATTAGGGACGATGACGGGGAGCCGTTCAATCGAATGTTTATTTCATCAACGGATGAGATCTAGCCAGACATCGTTTTCTTTTACGAACTGCGGGTCGAGTCATCGCTGAGGTGGGTGACGGTGCTAAATCGGAGGACGCCACGTGGAGGTTTAAAGTTGCCTAGGATCTAGTCAGTGCCGCGCGTTTAAATAGATAAATAGGTTTTTTTTTATTTAAATAAATAACCCTAACTTCAAAAATCCATACCTTGGTGTAGAAAAAGCACAAAAATAAAATAAAACTATCATCTTGCTCAATGAACAGAGGAGAATAATGCGGAAATGGTTTGAAGTTTATTTGATGCATATTTTATTTTTAATTAATTAAATATTATTTTGAGTCTTTTAATTCACCATGCATGTAGACATTTCATCATGAATTGAAATTTTGGCATGTTGTTGCCTCTATCTTAGGGAACATCTTCTGAGTTTTCCAAAGTCAGAGGATATCTCTAGAAAGAGATCCATATTTTCCAAATTTATGCCTATTATTTGCACAAATTAATCATAATAATGAGCATGCTATTTTAAAATTTCAAAAAAAAATTTGGAAGGTTTGCCATGACCAGAGAAACCTTTAGAAAATATTTCATAGGTTAAGTCATTCATAATGCACTTAATTTCCACCAACCCTAAACATAAAGAAAATTAATTTTGAGAAACACAAACAACTATATGACTTAATATTTAATCCCCACTATGATTTAAAGCTCAGAGAACTCCCCATAAAAAATTCAGAATATTTGGAGCTCATTTGATAACTCAAATTGATTTTTTATCTTAAGTGCCATTTTTAACACTAAAATAATTTTTAATAATCAAAATATAACTCAGAAAATTATAAAAATTGGTTTTTGGAGTTTTTCATGATTAGAAAAATTTTCTAAAACCAAAATGGTAATTAAAATAAAAACTTCATATTTTAGCCTATTTTTAATATTTAAATAATTAAAAAATTATAAAAATCATAAAAGTAATAAAATTCATGAAAATGTTCTAAATTGTTTCCTAGGCACTTAGAAATAATTGGAATATTTTTCTTAATCTTCTAAGTGAAGCTATTGAATTTTGAAGCTTAAAATAATTTTTAAAGGCTAAAAATGGATTTTCACTAAAATAATTCTAACAGTTCAAAGAAAAATAAAAAAAAATATGAAATTTATTTCTTTGGTTTACTTGACCTCAAAAATATTTAATAAAAATATAAAACATAATTTTCCACATTCAAAATATTTTGTAATTAATAAATACTCTAGAACTTAAAATAATTCTTAAAATTCAAATATAATTCAATAAATCATGAAATTTGGCCCCAATGCTTCTCTAGTCTAAATCTACCTTCAGTAAACATTTGAAGGGAATAGGCTTTTCCTAAGTCGAGTTATGGAATTTTCTTTGAAAAATCTTATTTTTGCATTAAAATAAATATGTAAATTAAATTAAATTTTCAAAAATCACATTTTCTCATCTGATGTATTAATTAACCTCTGAGTGAGGTTGGATAAAAATTTCAAAGTCATTTGAATCAAATTTAACAAATTATGAAGTGATGGAGCCATAGGGGCAAAAGTGTAATTTTGGAAATTTAGCCTTAATTAACATTTAGGCTTAATTCAAGGAGGGAAAAGGGTAATATCTGATTTTAACTAACTTATTTGGATGATTAAAACATAAGGGGAATAACTGGTAGAAACCAACCTTACTCTTTCCATAATCAAGGGATAAATTTGTAATTCTTTAAATTATTATAATTTAGAAGCCTAGTGAATTAAATAATTTTAGACCTAGGGGTATGACTTTGGAAGTTGATAACTCACTAATTTAATACCCCTACTTGAATTTCAAATGACATTTAAGTGTTTTAAAAATGAATAATTATTATAACTTAAAAAAGTTAACTTCTTTCAAAATAACTAAGACATCTACCTAGGTCTAAAGGGCTTAGTGGTGACTTAAGCTAAAATCAAATTTGATTAAATAAGAATTAGAAGAATGAATATAAAGTAAACATCTTTGGACACCCTAAGCCCAAATTAGAACTCAAATCGACTAAGTGTTTCAATAAAGCTAACTTGCCCCACTTTAAGGATCTTTACCCACATAACTCCAAATTAAATTCCAAGTGATAATTACCTTACTCTTAGAGATAATTGAAACATCATCACTATTCATAGGATGAATTATTAAGCATCATAATAAATTTAAATGAGCTCGAGGCTTTTCACCATGGAGTGAGAGAGAAGCATGGACCTACTTCATCCTCTAGACCTGTTGGATACCTCAGAAGTCTACTAAAATTAATATGTTTTGCTTAGAAAAAATCATCCTTAATCAAACCAATAGGGACCCACCAAGATATGACCTAGGTTTAGGTAGGTCATTAAAACCTTACTTTTTCCCCTTTACATAAAATGCTCTAACATGCATTTTGAGTTTCAGGTGGTGGAACGAGAAGACTCGTGAGGTACGCTTTTAGAGTTTATAACATTGTATTTTCTTAAGCTTTCCACATTGTGCTTACTTACCTGCATGTATGAACAAAACACAAGCTTCAATGCTAGACAACAATGTCACCCTGCATGAAAACTAAAACTATCACGATAGCCACAAAACTAAAACCAAAATCAAAACTAAAATCAATGAAGATAAAAATCACCTTCACAATATTCAAAATATAAGAAAACTCAAACTTTAATCACAAACATCACACAAAACAATAACTACAACTAAATTAAGACGTCTTTATGAGATCATCGTGAATCCCTCGGAGGAGGTAACTTAAGGTTGTTAACGAGGCTTCCCGCGGTCTAAATGAAATTATGAAACTCATAAGTTGAGTTTAGTAAACTTATTTTGACTAAGTGAATCCAGTAGAAAATAGTGGTGCTGGAATGAGGGAACTGTAGAATCCTAACCGGTGTCACTCTAATCAACTTTAACATCCCCCATAAAAATTAAATAACTACAACCATAGAGCCACAAGATTTGACATCATAACTTGATATCCTATAAAAGTTAAACTCGTCATGACGAGGACCTTGGAGCTAGCATGATGGCCAACACGACCATCTTCAACAGGAAAACCTGTCTTCCCCAGCTAAACCATTCCTTCCTTAGAATTAAACAACCATGCCATAAGATTTTGAGGTTATCTGCTTATGCAACATAAATCATAACCTCATCTTTAGGCCTCTGTACAACTCTGTTGTACAATATGAGGCCTAACTCGTCTTAGAATTTTGGGATTTTCGTTTGTCACGACCTAAATCCTCACATCTTCCATGATATTTGTGTGATCGTTCCACACAAATTTAAGCCCTAATTAAATAAATTTGGCAGGATGAAATACTCAAATAATTTCTCCTCAATATTGAATCAAAACATTAGGATGGCTTAGGAAGTCACCGAGGTTCTCTTCTAGATCTATGACATCCCCTAGTTCTTCCTCCTTTGGACTCTACATTAAATGTTGCCAATTTGAACCATTCCCATTTCACACCTCTTCGTCCGATCTCGTTGAAAATTCTTATCCTTTTGAAATCCTTGAAGATGATATTTCTTGATTTTTATCGAGAGTTTTCTTAGATGACTTCGGTCATTTAGGATGTAATTAACTATAGGGGCTTGCCTTTATAGGAAGCTCGTGCAAAAGCAACTTAATATAAATCCTATTTCATTCTTCATATTAAATAGGAAAAATTGTGGGCAAATAAAATCAATTTTGCAGACCAAACAGATGTCATATATTTCTTAGTTTATTTGATCAACCCTCATCCTCAAGTCTTGTGTTTATCCTTCGGGATAGATACTCCTTAGTTTATTTTATCGAGCCTCATCCTCAAGTCTTGTGTTTATCCTTTGGGATAGATACATTTTGAGGTACAACGCTCTTTCATTTAAACTATGAAAAATATGGGGTCAGTTTGATTTCATATATTATTATAAACCGAAATATATATGTAAATTAAAACATCCTTCCAAAGCGAGCGATGGGATTTTGATTCCGATGACCGACAGCTTCCTATGGGCAACTCCCCAAACCAAAATAGCACCGACACAAGCCCATATGGAACATTTGCTTTTTTTAGAATGTATTTTGGACTATGCAATGCACCTGCAACATTTCGAAGATGCATGATTTTAATTTCTTAGTAATTTTATAGAACATAGAATGGAAGTGTTTATGGATGATTTTTCTGTATTTGGGACTTCATTTGAGTTATGTCTTAATAATTTAGAAAAAGTTCTGGAAGTAAGTGAAAAAATTAACCTAGTATTAAATTGCGAAAAATGTCAATTTATGGTTGCAGGAGGTATTGTACTTGGGCATAAAATTTCTGAAAATAACATGGTGGTAGATCCTGCAAAAATCCAAGTTATTAAAAAATTACCATTGCCTACTAGTGTTAAAAGGGTGAGAATTTTCTAGGACATGCTAGTTTTTACAGGAGCTACATACAAAATTTTTCAAAAATAACTATGCCGCTATGTCAACTTTTAGAAAAAGATACAAAATTTGATTTTGATGAGGAATGTGTAAAAGCATTTGAATTATTAAAGACAAATTTAGTCACTGCACCTATAATAGTACCACCTGACCGGAAAAAATCATTAGAAATAATGTGCGATGCTAATGATTATGCTATTGGGGCTGTATTAGGACAAAAGCATGACAAAGTTTTTAAACTTATGTATTATGCTAGTAAGACTCTAAATGATGCTCAAATTAATTATACTACTACTGAAAGAGAGTTATTAACTATTGCCTATGCCGTTAATAAATTTAGATCTTATTTAATTGGAACTAAATGTATAGTGCATACTGATCATTTTGCTATTAAATATTTAATGCAAAGAAGGATGCTAAACCAATATTAATTAGATGGACACTTCTATTGTAAGAGTTTGATTTTATCATAGTTAATTGAAAAGGAAATGATAATAAAATAGCTGATAATTTGTCTAGAATAGAAATAAAAATATTAACAAATTTTGCAAATGAAATTTTAGAAATTTTCCCTGATGAACAATTATATAATATTGATGAAATGGATGTACCGTGGTATGCTGATATAGTCAGTTATATTGTAAGTAATATTTTACCACCTGATATGAAAAATTCACAATTAATGAAATTTATATATGATTCAAATGACTATTTTTGGGATGACCCATATTTATATAAATTATGTAAAAATCTAATTATTAGAAGATGTGTGCCTTATGAAAAAACTTAACAGTTAATTGAAAGTTACTTCTGAATTTGGAGGACATTTTGGAACAAATAAAACTGCATATAAAATTTTGCAAGCTGGATTTTATTGGCCTATTATTTTTAGAGATATTAATGAATTAATTAAAACATGAGATAGGTGTCAAAGAGTAGGAATTATTTCTAGAAGAAATGAAATTCCTCTAAATTACACATTAGAAGTTGAAATTTTTTATGTGTGGGGATTAGATTTTATGGGACCATTTATGCCTTTATTTGGTAACTTATATATATTACTTGTTGTTGATTATATGACCAAATGGATTGAAGTTACTGTTGTACCCAGATGTGATGCTCAGAGTGTTTCTAAATTTTAAATTAAAAATATTTTTACAAGATATAGAATGCCGAGAGTAATTATCACTGATGGAGGATCTCATTTCAGGAATAAGAGAATCAAAAAGTTAATTAAGAAATATGATATTATGCATAGATTATCTACTTCTTATCATCCTTAGAATAACAGTCTAGCAGAGATATCAAGTCATGAAAATAAATGTATTTTAGAAAAAGTTGTAAATCTTTATGAATTAGATTGGTCTGCTAGACTAGATACTGCATTATGGGCATACAAAACTGCTTATAAGACTCTTATATGAATGTCCCCATATAGACTGATATTTGGAAAAACATGTCACTTACCAATAGAATTAGAACATAAAGCATTTTGGGCTATTAAGAAATTTAATTTTAATCTAAAAGATGCTAGTGAGAAAATATTATTGCAACTCAATGAACTTAAAAGCATTTTGGGCTATTAAAGAGTTTAATTTTAATTTAAAGGATGCTGGTGAGAAAAGGTTTTTGCAACTCAATGAACTTGAGTAATTTAATTTTAATATAAAAGATGCTGGTGAGAAAAAATTATTGCAACTCAATGAACTTGAGGAGATTATAATGAAGCATATGATAATGCGAAAATCTATAAATAAAAAATGAAAATATGGCATGATCGGAAGATTATTAAAAAGAAGTTTGAACCTGGATAAGAAGTTCTATTGTATAATACAAGATTGGGATTGTTTCCAGGAAAACTTAAATCCAGATGGTTAGGACCATTTAAAGAGATTAAAGTCTATCATTATGAAACTGCTGTTATTAAAGATCCTAACACTGGAAAGATATTTAAAGTTAATGGGCATTGTTTGAAAAACTATTATGAAGGGTACATACCTCAATTTAAAGAAGTTTTAATGTTAAGTCAACCCAACTAAACAAATAGTATATCAAGCTGCCACGTTAAACCAAGCGCTTTGTGGGAGGCAACCCATACATATATGTCTATGTATTACTATTTTGTTTGATAAGTATCTTATATATTAGAAGATAATAATCCTACACAAATTCATTTATTATAAATTAAGTCAAATATTAGTATTGGAGAAAAAGTTGGAATTAAATTGAACGAAAAATGAAAGTTGCAAAATTTTGGCCACTGGCACCAACAACGCCTAAGAAAGCAGGCTTCAGTGTCGGCAGCGCCAATCCGGAGTGCCGATGGCACCGACAGCAGTTTGACGGTTCAGACAACTTTTGGCAGAATTTGGTGTGATTTCACTCCATAATAACCATCGGGAGGTGTTTTTAAAATCCAAAAACTGCTTAGAACACCTATAAACTTCCTATTTTCGGATTTCATGGCTTCCACTTCTAGAAATACTTTAAGGTATGAAGTTCTCAATAGAAGAAAGCTTTTTAGTTTTGATGTGCAGAGATTATATGATAAAGTTATTACAAAGAAGAGATTGATCAAGGAAAGTGATTTTGTTAATCATGGATTGATCAATCTAAGTGCCCCGGTTGACAAGATCATTCTGCAAAGGCTATGGGAAGTTTTGTGTTACACAACCGCTGCGGTTGTTGTACCTGTAGTAAAGGAGTTCTATGCAAATCTACATGGAATTACCCAAGGAGTTGTCTTTGTATGAGGTAAGGCTGTACCATTTACTTTTGCGGGGATTAATGAATTGTATATGAAAAAAAGTGTTCCAATCTATCATTATACAAAGTTTTTCCCCACACGAGATTTGATGCAAGATGTTTAAAATTTTGTGACGGATGAAAGTGATATGTGGGAGGTACAAGAAGAGGGATATATTAGTTTTCTTATCTTCATCACTTAATCCAATTTTGAAGCAGTGGCATTTCTTTATTTGTGCAAAATTACTCCCTACTATGAAGATTAGTAGAGTCACCAAAGAAAGTGCTATTTGAAACTATTGCATTCAAATAAAAAAACCTATTGATATAGGATCAATCATATTTAAATCTTTTATGGGCATCATTATGAATGGACCAATTTATGGACTTGGCATCCATCTACAATTTTTTTGATTTGCAGTCAATCCCAAGTGTCATATGAAAGTTGGGAAAAAGTTTTACTACCTTGGGAGCCCATGATCCCTATTAATGATCATTATGTTGGAAATGGAAATGAAGCATTAAATGCTTTTATAGATTATTCTTCACATGCTTCAACTCCATTAATACCACTAATAGTTAGAAGTTTGCTTGCTTTGGAGAAGAAATTGAGGAAAATTGAAAGGGAACTTCAAAGTATTATGAATGTAGTGGGAGATCTTAAGTAACTTTTTCATCACCTAGATTGGAGAATGAAAGAAAATTTTGATCATACTAGAACTTTTGAAGCATGATTAGTTCGGATGTTTAAAGAAAATGAGTGGATCAAAGAAAATTCAATAGATCAATTCCCGTACCAATCCTTCTAAAACTTATATGTTCATTACCAATCCATGGGAGATATTAGAGGAGGTGAAAGAACTGAAGATGAGGCAGAATGACTGAAGACTTTGAATTCTCTACTTGCTTAAGAATATTTATGTATTTAATGTAATTGTATGGATTTGATTTGATTTTGTTTTGTTTCTTTTTGCTTTAGAATTCTTAACTTTAATTATGTGTATAGTTTTGTATCAGCGTTTAGTGTTGTAGCTTTATTTTGACGCTGATTTATAACTAGTTTGCTTAATAGGTATGAATGTGCAATTTTAGTAAAAAGTGTATTTTCATATTTAAAAGTTGGTTTGTTGTTGTTTGTGAAAATGATTGTTTGTGAAATGTTTATATGTGAATTATTGTTAGATAAAAATTTGAGTTTAAAAATACAAAAAAAAAACTTTGGAGTAAATTGAAAGGAAATTGAAAATTTGAAAAATAAAAAATGAAAATTTCGGACCTTCAGCGTCGACGGCGCTGGCACTGGCGCACTCGACCTGAGAGCAGTTTTTAACCCTTAGAAATTCATGATTTTTACTCTTGACCACCATATTCACCCTTAAGTCACCTTCAACCTTCGGTTTGCACACCTAGGGCTAGATTTTGGGCTGATTTGAGGCGATTTAGAGGCAAAGGACTTCAAATTTTATCTTCTCTAGGTAAGTGCTACACTTTAAACTAAAAATTTTTTATTTTCAACAACGATTTATCTTGCATTACATAGATCAGAAAATTTTGGGTTTTTTTGAGAAATTTTGAGAAAATCCTTTGGTGAAGAACCCTTATTTAGTGGATTTAGGTTTAAAATATTTTACATTTTAATTTTCAGAATTTGGAATTTATTCAAATTTTTATTAAATTTTTTTGTAGATTTCCTATGGTACCTAGAGCGAGCAAAAGAAAAATAGAATACGAAGAGCAAATGTTTGTTAGTTTTAAAGCTAGTGCTCAATTTCATAGTCTTCATGAAAATAAAAAAGTGATTCCGGATCAAGGTTTCAAAAATCCGGGAGAGGAAGTTGAATGATTGATTATCGCTCGGCAGTGGGAAAACTTCTACTATTTTACTGCCGATGTGATAGTTGAGATAGTTATGGAATTTTATGCCAACTTTTTGAGGGTTCTGATGATTTTTTTTTTGTTCGCGGAAAAAGGGTGGAGTTTACTCCAAGAAAAATAAATGAGTTTTATAAGTTAGAAGATATTTATAGATGCTAGTATCATTCATTTTCTGCTACAGATGAGGCCTTAGATGAGATTATTTCTTTTCTGACTAGTGAGAAAGGGGCTTGGAAAGTAAAGAATGGAGTTAAAGTCAACTTTCCCCTTTTTATGTTAACTGTAGTATCTAAGGTCTGACATTATTTTATTTCTGGGAGAATGATTCCAACAAACTATCATAGCGAAGTGACTAAGGATAGAGCCATCCTAAACTTCTGTATTTAGCAAGTGTTGGGTATAAATGTAGTCTCTATTATTTGTATGAACACTCGATCTAATGCTCTGAGAGAGACCACTGGTGAATTGGCACACCCTGTTCTCATTTACACACTTTGTGAGCAGGCAGGAGTTGATTTCAGACCTAATGAGGAGAGGATTGAGCCTCAAAGACCTATTGGGCCTGTAAACAATAAGACTTATGAGTCCCATGTTGATTGGAGATCTAGAAGTAAGGCTACAGATATTCCTTCTACTTCTAGGACCCCTATTTTTAGTGAGCCTACTTTTAGTTTCCCCAGTAACAGGGAACTATTGGACCAGATGATGATTCAGCAGAGGATATTTTAAAAATGGATCATAGATTACAGAACAGAGATGCCAGAAATGCTCATATAGATGATCTGATTCTCCAGAAGTTTTAATATGATGCTGCTTATAATGATTCTTTGATAAGATACCTAAGGGGTGATCATTCAGTTCAGTTCCCTGTTCACCCTGTTTATACTTCATATCAGCAGCAGAAGTTGGTTGTTGATGAAGAAGAAGAAGATGGCTGGTGATCTTTTTGTTAGTTTATATTTGATTGTACTTTTTGATTGTATTATGTGTTTTGTTATATTGTTGAGATTGTTTGTTAGATTTTGAGATTCTGTTATTATGTTATGTGAAACTGTAATTTGTAAAATTGTTTAGTTCTATTGTTAGTTTTAACATTTTGTTATGTATTGTAATTAACTCTTTCTCAGCATTTTTTATATGTATTATGAGCAATTTAATGTTTTAAGCCTTGTAGTTTTTCATATTAACACCTACAGTATTTGAGAATTTATTTTCAAAAATTAGAACCTTCAACAAGTATGTATATTTATTATGTATTTAATGTTTTCTTTCATCCTTTATTCTTAAGTTCTTCGTGCTAAATCTTTTAAAAATTTAAGTTTGAGGGGCGGAGGGGAGAAAAATTACCTTTAAAAAGAAGGAACTTAATTTTATTTGTCCTCACTTAACTATATTTTCAAAATTTTAAAGGTAACATGACTTTTTGTATTAAGGGTTAACTTTAGATAACTATATTTATGTTTCCAAATATATAGTAAATTTATAAGTAAAAATTTTCAATAATAAAGGTTAATTCTAGAGACTAAGATATTTGATAAAAAAGAATAAGACTATGTTTTTTCTATTTTTAGTAAAGAAATATGTATTTTTGAAGTATTAAAAATCTTAAAAGATTCATGTAAAAAGTAAGAATTAAACTTTATGAAATCTTTAAGTTAATATAAATTTGTTAAGTGAAGAAATGTAAAAGTTTTTAAACTTTATGAAATCTTTAAGTTAATATAAATTTGTTAAGTGAAAAAAATGTAAAAAGTTTAACTTTAAAAAGAGGATAGATAAACTTTATGAAATCTTTAAGTTAATATAAATTTGTTAAGTGAAGAAATGTAAAAAGTTTTAACTTTAAGAAGATGATAGTGAAGTTCAAAATCAATAAAGGCTATCCAGATATAGTAATCCTCACACATATAAAAAAATGAGAGAGAAAAGAAAAAAGAGGATTAAAAATGATCCTGAAAAGAAAAGAAAAAGAAAAGATGTGGGGAGAAGCTTGAGGAGATGTCTAATTAAAAACTGGCTTTACTTGAATCATCTTAAGGAAAAAGACTTAAACACATTTTCTAAACTTTTTTGAATGTTAACTTAATTATTAATAAAGTTTTGTGAAGTTCTTTTTCAAATGAATATTCTCAGTGACTTTAATATGACAAATTGCAATTTTTTTTGAAAAAAATAGAGGATCAGAAATCTTGGACTTAATTACTGTATATCCTTACACCTTTAGTATTAACTTGAGTTGCTTTGAATTTTTCTTAAGTTATACTATTATGTTTAGAGAACTAAATTATGGAAATCTACAATTTAAATTCTTTACCATAAGTCATATTTTTATGTAGTAGAGAGGTTACTTGAGGACAAGTAACATGTAAGTTTGGGGGGTTTTGATACACCAAAAATATATGTATCTTTAGACCCAAATTTTTATTTATTTTTGGTGATATTGCACTTTAATGGAAGTTATTCTGATGTTTTCTTGCACCATGTTGTTTTTTAGGACTTAAAGCAAAAAGGAAGAAAAAAGGATGGAATTTGGAGTCAAAATGACATTTTTGAAGAAATACTCAGCACCGACCGCGCAGAACAACAGAATAACTGAGAATTTTACTTAGCGCCAGAATAGCGCCAAAAATGCCAATGTTGGTGCAACCCTTGTTTCTAGAACATTTGATGTATTTGGACGATTTTTAAATAGTTTTTGGAGGCACCTCTTGGAGAACCGACCCTAGGCTCTATTTAGGGCCGAAATTCATCACAAAACACACTCCTTTTCATTCCTTTTTTCTCCACAACGTTCCACTATGCTCCATTTTTGTCATTTTTCATAATCCATTTTCATTCCACCACCATATTGGAGTCAATTAGTGAGTTCTCTTTCATAGTTTAGAGTTTGTGTGGTGATATTAAATGTGAAACTTTCTTTAAGAGTGTTGGAGAAGGGGAAGAGTGAGAGATATCTTCTTCTTGCATTTATAAGGAAAGGCTACAAGGGATTTGCATTGAGAAAGAGTTTCAGATAAGTTTTTTTTTGTTTATTAGGAGAGGCTACAAGAGATTTGCTTTGAGAAAGAGTTTCAGATAAGTGTTGTTTGTTTATTTTTAGTATGAACTTTCTTTTATATATGAAATTTGTGTTTTGTTGTATCTTTCTCATGAAGTCTAAGCAGTTTTTACAAAGGATTTGCTTTGAGAAAGAGTTTCAGATAAGTGTTCTTTGTTTATTATTGTTGTATAAACTTTCTTTTATATATGAAATTTGTGTTTTGTTATATCTTTCTCATGAAGTCTGAGTAGTTCCCTCTATCTTTTCTCCTGCTCTGAGATATGGTGAAATGAAGAGATAATATGTATGTGTTATTATTAAAATATAAAATAAATTGTGATGATTTTTCAACTCCAAACTTAACTTACCTTTCGATCTGGCCAATTGAATTTTTAAATGTGTTGTGAAATATATGATCCTGGAAATGGAGTATGAGTTCTACAACAAAGTGAGGATCACATTTGATTTTAAGGAGGAGAAATTCGTTTAAAGAGTTAAGTGTAAATAAATAGGAAAATATTCTTTGTTGGATGTAGAATTGGAGAATCTTTAGGGTGACAGACTAAAATCCCCAATTCGATCATAGTGTTTAAAAACTAAAGCAAGAGTTAGCCTTCAAGTGAAGGGAAGTGGGAGCTCTGGAGTGGGAGCCGGTATCCTCCGAGCGTAGCCACGAATTTAGGGACTAAACCTGGGATTTGCCAATGATTTTCTATGCACTATATCAGGGTAGAGAATTAAAATTGCTCCTATTTGGCATCATACATATTATATGCTTTTTAACATAAGAAATCTTCATTACATAAACATAGTTAGTAGATTAGTAGTTACTGTTTAAACTTTGCATTTCTATTTTGCTAATAGTTAAGTTATTTAGTTTTGATAAATCTCAACATTCGAAATTAGTAACAGTGGTTTCGTTTAACTTTCTGTGAATTTCCTAGTAAAAATTATCATTGTCAATTTAAATCTTCCCCGTGGGATCGATATTTGGGGCTTAAATAGGAAGTCCATTATTACTTGATAACAATACGTATACTTGCATAGAATTTCATTATTAATTGCCTATACTTATATATATTTTACACAACTTACTTTTCATACGGATCAAGTTTTTGACGCCGTAGTAGTGTCAACTTCATAAATCCTTTCATATAAAAAATCAGGATCAGTCTCCCACAAAGCGCTTGGTTTAATGTTGTCAACCTGACATTTCCAGTCTTTATTCTGGGTGACCCAACATTATAGTTTCTTTAAAAATGGTCTTTGACCATCAAGATATGGTTTCAATCTATGTCCATTTACTTTAAATATTCTTCCAGTCTTAGGATCTTCAATATTAACAGCTACATAGGGATGTACTTTTACAACTTTAAATGACCCTTTCCACCTAGACTTTAGTTTTCCAGGAAATAATTTCAATCTTTTATTGTATAATAAAACTTCCTGTCCAGGTTTAATTTCCTTTTTTATTATCTTCCGATAATGTCATTCTTTCATTCTTTCCTTATAAATCCTAACATTATCGTAAGATTCATTCCTAATTTCTTCAAGCTCATTCAATTGCAATAATCTTTTCTCACCAGCGTCTTTCAAATTGAAATTAAATTCATTATTAGCTCAATAAGCTTTATGCTCCAATTCTACTGGCAAGTGACATGTCTTCCCAAAGATTAATCTTTAAGGGGGGCATACCTATTTGTGTCTTATAAGCTGTCCTATATGGCCATAAAACAATATCTAATCTAACAGACCAATCCAACTTACTAGGATTGACACTTTTTTCCAAAATTTTTTTAATTTCACGATTAGATACTTCTTCTAAACCACTTGTCTAGGGATGATAAGCAGTTGCGATTTTATGCATTATATTATATTTTTTGACCAGTCTTCTAATTGTAACAATACTAAAATAAGATCCTCCATCAGTAATGATTACTCTAGGCATTCCATTTCTTGTAAAAATATTTTTAATTAAAAAATTTGAAACACTCCAAGCATCACATTGAGGTAAAGTGATTGCTTCAATTCATTTTGAAACATAATCCATTGCAATTAATATATATATATATTTCCGAATGAAGGTATAAATGATCCCATAAAATTCAATCCCCATGCATCAAAAATTT
>JXCR01092734.1:15828-71445 GCA_002079205.1 Phalaenopsis hybrid cultivar | reverse complement strand
TATATATATATATATATATATATATATATATATATATATTAACATCTCCAAATAGAGTAGGCCAATAAAATCCAAATTGCAAATATTTATGAACAGTTCTATCATTCCCAAAATGTCCTCCAAATTCAGAATCATGATATTTCTAAATAATTTCCTGAATTTCTTTTGCAAGGAACATATTGTCTCAATACTAAATCTTTGTTTTTTTATATAAATAAGGGTTATCCCAAAAATAACACTTTGCATCATGAATGAATTTTTTTTCCTATTATTTTGTTAATCTGTATGGTAAAATATCACTAAAAATATAATTTACAATATCAGCATACTAAGTTATTTCCCATCCTTTTACAGTATAAAGTTCTTCACCAGGATAATTTTCATTAATATCTTTTTCCATGTCAGGTATTTCTTCTTATTCTAGCCTAGATAGATGATCGGTAATTTGATTATCAATCCCTTTCCTATCGACTATTACAAAATCAAACTCTTGCATCAGAATTACACATTTAATTAATCTTAGTTTTGCATCCTTCTTTTAGATCAAATATTTAATAGGCGAATGATCAGTATGCACAACACATTTAGCTCAAATTAGATATGACCTAAACTTATCAAAAGCATATACAATGGCTAACAACTCTCTTTCAGTGGTGGTGTAGTTAATCTAAGCATCATTAAGAGTCCTACTAACATAATATATAAATTTAAAAACTCTTATCATTTCTCTGCCCTAATACAGCTTCTATTTCATAATCATTCGAATCACACATTAATTCAAATTTCTCCCAATCAGGTGAAATAATTATAGGAGCAGTGATCAATTTTTCTTTTAAAGTTTCAAAGGCTTTAAGGCAATTTTGGTTGAAATCAAATTTTATATCTTTTTCCAGAAGTTGGCATAAAGGTTTAGTATATTTTGAGAAATCTTTAATTATCACCTGTAAAATCCTATATGTCCTAAAAAAACTCCTAACTCCTCTTACATTAGTAGAATGACGTAAGTTTGATATAACTTGAATTTTAGTAAGATCTACTTCCATGCCTATTCCTGAAATTTTATGCCCAAGCACAACTACTCCTGTAACCATAAATTGACATTTTTCTCAGTTTAATACAAGACTAGTCTTTTCACATCGTTCAAGAACATTCTTTAAATGATTTAGACATATTTCATATGAAGTTCCAAAGACAGAAAATCGTCCAGAAAGACCTCAATCCCTTTTTCAATTAAATCACTGAAAATTGCATCATACATCTTTGAAATTTTGCAAGTGCATTACATAATCCAAAGGGCTTTCACAAAAAAGCAAAAGTTCCATAAGAACTAGTAGATGTTGTTTTCTTCTGATCCTCTAGAGCTATAGTTATTTGATGATAACTGGTATATCCATCTAGAAAACTAAAATATTTGTGCCCAGCCAACCTATCCAGCATCTGGTCCAAAAAAGGGTAAAGGAAAATGATCCTTCTTGGTGGCAAAATTTAATTTTTTATAGTCTATGCAGATTTGTTATCCAGTGACTTGGCTTGTTTGTGTTAATTCATTATTCTCATTTGTCACTACAGTTACTCCTCTTTTCCTTAAAACTTAGTGAATTGAACTTACAAAAGTACTGTCTGAAATATGATATATTATTCCAGCATCTAACCATTTTAAAATTTTTTTCTTAACAACTTCTTTCATCATTGGATTTAATCTCCTTTAAGGATCAACTCTTGGTTCATGTTTATCTTCCAATAAAACTCTATGCATACAAATTGAAAGATTGATTCCTTTAATATTAACTAATATCCATCCAAATTCTTTTTTATATCTTCTCAAAGTTTGAAACAACTATTACTCTTGCTCATCAGTTAATTCTGAGGATACTATAACAGGTAATGTAGATAAATCTCCTAAGAATGCATTCTTCAAATGTGTAAGAAATGTTTTCAGTTCTAGTTCAGGAGGTTTTTCAATAAATAAAATCAGATTCTTATTACTTTTTGTGGGATCTAACATTGCAAATTTTTCCTGAACATAATCCAAAATTTCTTTACTCATTTCCGTAGATTCATCTTGAATGTTATCCTCATCTTGGTAATCCATATATTCCTTTTCAAATTCTCTTTTAAATGTCTTTTTGAAATATTCATGGCTTAGATACTCATTAATATCCATTCTGAAACATTCAATCTCTTAGTATTTGTTGTGTATATCATTGATTTTGCAATATTAAATGCAACCTCTTGATCTCTAACTCTCATAGTTTGTTCTCCTTTCTGCACATCTATCAAAGCTCTTCAAGTGGCTAAGATTGGTCTTCAAAAAATGATAGGAATTTCTTTATCTTTTTCCATATCTAATACAATAAAGTCCATGGGAAAGATACAATTATCAACTTTTACCAAAGCATCTTCTATAACTCCTTAGGATAGGTAATCAAATGATCAGCTAGCTTAAGAGTTACAATCGTAGGTGAAATATCTCTTAAGCCCAACCTTTTAAAAATTGATAATAGCATGAGATTAATTTTAGCTCTTAAAATAAAAAAAAACTTTTCTAAAAATTTTCTTTATATTAGTAAATAGCATGAAAAATTTTTTCATCCACTCCTTAGGATAGGTAATCTAAGCGAGTGGATTTAGTGTGTTAATTTTGTAAATATTTTTCAATATTACAAAATACACACAACAGATATAATAGCAAATATGCAAATTAATCCCAGCAAAATAACTTTAGTTAAGATAGTTTTATCTTTTAAAAATAATTAAACTACCAAATTCCCTTTAAAAATAATGTAAGTATACATATCACTCAAGTAATAAAGGGCTCTTATGGCTAGATATCAATCCCACGGGGAACTTCAAAATGCGTGTAAATAAGTTCCTAACATTATAATGTAAAGTATAATTTTAAAAATACAAATGGTAAAGTGCAAAATTTGAATATTAAGTAACAAGTGAATGCTAAATAAAATGCAGTTGAAAGACAAAATTAACTAAACTAAATACTAAACTTTCAAAAGTAAAATTACTAAAATTAAAACTAAGATGTTGTGATGGAAAGTTCAAATTTAAGAAATCACATTTCTCCTTTACAATGAATATATGGTTTGTGAAGAAATTAAAATCATTTGAAAACATTTATAAAACTTTTTTGTGCCAAATAGGAGCAATCCTATTCTTTGCTCTCTTTTGTGTGCATAAAAAACATTAATTAATTCAGAGTTTGGTCCCTAATTTCATGGTTAGGATGTAAGAATATTGGCTGCCACTCCAGAGCTCCCATTACTCCCTTCCTTTAGGGCTAACAATCTCGCATCAGTTTTCAATAAACTGGACCAAATTGGAGGTTTTAATATATCACCTTAAAATCTCCAATTTTGCATCCAACAAAGTATATTTCCCTATTTAATTGCATGCAATTCCCTGGATGAAATACTCTCCCATGAAATTAAATGGGATTCTCCCCATGTTGTAGAGGTCATAGCCCTTTTGGAACATATGCTTCTCAAAACATTTTAAAATTTCAATTGGCCAGATCGAAAGGTAAATGAAGATCGAGGTTCAAATCATCATAAATTATTGACATTTAAAACCATATAAAACTAAATTAATTCTTCACAATACCATAACTCAAAGTAGAGAGAAGGATAAAAAAGAATACTCAAAATTCATGAGAAGGATACAACAAAACACGGATTTCATTAATAAAAACAAGTTCACAAAATAAAATAAAAATAAAAGGCACAAATTTTCTCATAATCCTTCCGAAGTAAACTCCTATATGTTCTCTCCAAGCCTTTCTCTCTTTAAAATCACTCTAAATTCTCTCTTAGAAGTGTAATGAAGAAGAAATCTCTCACCTTCCCTCTCCTCTTACCATCCTTAAAGAAAATTGCCAAGCCCTTAACTTTCTCTCTCTCTCTCTCTAACTCTCCTTTACGCCACACACCTCTAATCACCCCCTTCAAGCCCTAGAGTTTCCTCTCTTTTATTGAAGTTTGCCTCCCTTTAAAAAGAATTCAATATTTCCCCCTAAATTTTGTCTAAAAGTTAACTCTTTCGAATTCAAATGACATGTCCATTGATCCAAGAGACATATCCCTTCATAAAAGAACCTTCCAAAGTGTCTAAATATAATGAATTACTCCAAGGGGTGTTTAGAACATCTGTGCTTTTGAAAATTTGTGAAAAATTCATTTTGAACTACCTTAATCTGCAAAAAGTCGTTATTGGTGCATCTGACACCAAATCTGGTGCATCAAGCGCCAACTCTCTGTCAAATGGTGCATCTAGAGCCAATCTGGCATATCATGAACCAGTTTACTGAAGATTGTGTTGTTTTGGGCTTTGGCGCATCTGGCGCTGATCCGGCGCATCTGGCGCCACTCCAGCGCATCTAGCGCCAATCCGACGCATCATGTGTCAGAATTCAAAACTTCGTTGTTTTTACTCTAAATTTCATATTTTTTGGTTACTTTTGCTCCAAATACCTCAAATTGATATACCTACAACAAAACACATGAAAATACCCTACTTAAAAGTGCAATATCATCAAAAGTAAGCATAAAATTTATACTTAAGAAAACTTATGATTTTGGTGTATCACCCGTCAAACTGAGCATCTCCAATGCCCTAATCCTATAGAAGGTGATCAGGAAAGCTCTTGTTAGGGCCTTGCTTGACCCAAAGATTTACTTTGCCTAATTGTTTGGTAACTGCTTTAATGAGGTATGGTTGTTAAAAGTACAGTATGGCATTACCTTCATGCATAAGGACTTGTTGCTCGGTACAGCGAACCATAATCAACCTTTGTACATTTCAGTCACCATTAACAAGTTTACAGTCTTCAAGGTGTTATTTGATCCAGGATCATCATTAAAAGCGATGAATCTTTACACTTTAGCCTACTTATAGATTGATGCTCCAGACCTAAAAGCAGATAGAATGATAATAAGAGGCTTCAATCAGAGGGGATAAAGACCTATTGGATCGATAACATTACTTATGGTGATCAATGATCTAGCAAGGATAATCACAAAATTTCACATGATTAATTTTGAGACATCCTTCAATGTCCTATTGGGTCGACCTCGGATCCATGAGTGCCGAATGGTTTCGTCGTCTCTACAAGAGTGTATAAAGTACTACGAAGGCAGTCAAGAATGGTGCATTAAGAGAGAATTACAGTCATTTTCTGTGCATGAAATTGGAATCCATGGAGATGTCACTTACTACACACCTCTGAAGATGGCGGTTTTCTCAAGAAACACTGCACTGGACAAAACAAGAGAGCCAAAAGAGACACAAGATGAAGAAAATCTGATTCTAGTTCAACAGTCCCTCACAACTTCCTTGCGACAAGATGGTGAAGGTTTTTCCAGAGCTCAGACCTAAGGTTGAGGCCGGGGACTAGGTTGAGGTAGAAGTGATAGGAGTGTTGGACAAAAGAATTTGGTGATCAACATTGGCTGGGAAGACAGTTTCGAGGAAGAAGAAATGAAGAGGGAAGCAATGATAATAAATCTGAGGAAACCCCAGTTTGAGATTTTTATAGAAGATGTGATAAATGAAGAATACAAATCAATATATGATAGGGTCAACAACTATCTATAAACTGTGACCCTAACCTCGATCTGTTCGAACAAGATCGAGAGTTTGGTGGTCAAGGAAGAACATGGAGTTGATGTCAAGTCAACCAAGTTCCATGGGAGTTCTTGTTCTTCTAACCCCTAAAATGATGTAAAACTCAAAGTTATTGTTTTATTCGAATTAATGGAACTACCTTTTGAGTGGTATTCTCCTTGTGTTCATAAATTAAATCAATGTGGTGTCGTGCTTAAGCAGGGTCAAAAGACCAGTTGCACCTTTTTGAGAATTTATGGAGTAATATGATACACCTAAAATATATAGTATTTTTAGACACATTTTTATACTTATTTTTGAGATATTGTGCTTTAATGGAATGTATTTTTGTGTTTTTCTTTCAGGTGCAAGTAAAAAGGTGAAAAATGCTTAAAGGAGTGAAAAAGGACCACATTTGGAGCAAATAGGTCAAAATTGTGCTAAAGTGTATTGACGCCTAAGTGCCGATTAAACAGAGAAGGCTGCGCCTAAGTGCTAGAGGCCCCGACTTAAGCGCCAAAGGCTATTATTTGGCACAGTTTCTTCATTTGGCCAAATTTTAAAGAGGTATTTGAGGCACATATTGGCTTAATAAATGGTTACAACCACCAAGGATGAAAATAATTGTCAAAGGAGACCTCTCTTGGGGAAATACATCAAATCAAGACATATTTTGAAGAGATACTAAGGCATCTTTTGGAGATTTATAAAAGAAGAAAGATTTGAAGGGGGTGCTTGAAAACAGAATGTTTTGAAAGTTCTTAAAGAAATTGGGGAGTTAGTTTGGAGAGATTTTCAAGCACCATAACAAATATTTTGTTTATACTTTTTGTTTTAGTTTTATATTAATAGAGTTGTAAAAGAAGAGATTCAAAGGAACTTTAAGAGTTTGGTGGAGGACTTGAGATAAGTTTTTATCTTTTTATTTTAGACTGAGATTCAAAGGAACTTCAAGAGTTTGGTGGAGGACTTGAGATAAGTTTTTATCTTTTGTTTTTAGACTACTTTTACTTTTAATTGAGACTTATTATTGATTTGACGATGGTTTTTACTTTTAAACTAAAGTGTGGTTTTATTTTCTCCATAGATTATTAGTAGTTTTCTTTATCTTTCTTCTTAAAATGATAAGTAATTAAGTGATGGATGGAAGTTATGGAGAGTATTGATCTTTAATTTTGGAAGAAGTTGTGATGATTTAAATCTACGTACTTCATTTACATCTTGATTTTGCCAATCTAGATGTTAAAATTTGTTGTGAGAACATGTAAGCTGGTATTGTCTCAATTAAAATTTGGAAAGAATCACATGAGGTTGTATGAATGAGAATGTAGTTCATATGATTGAGTGCAAATAAATAGGGAAATATTCATTGAAGGGTGTAGAGTTAGAGGACTTTAAAGTGACATGTTAAAGCCCCCAACTTGGTTTATTGTTTTAGGTTCTGATATGAGATGTTAGCCCCCAGGTAGAGCGAATCAAGGGAACTCTAGAGTGAGAGCTGGTATCTTCCCTGAGGTTATGATACGAGATGTTAGCCCCCAGGTGGAGGGAATTAATGGAACTCTAGAGTGAGAGATGGTATCTTCCCTACCTATTAGCCTTGAGGTGGAGAGAATCGAGGGAACTCTAGAGTGAGAGCTAGTATCTTCCCTGCCTAGCGATGCTAGCCCCCGGGTGGAGGGAATCGAGGGAACTCTAGAGTGAGAGCTGGTATCTTCCCTGCCTAGGCGGTCTTCAGAACTATTCAAACTTTAAATTAGTCAATGTTCTTTATAACATCTCTGCCTAGCCGGTCTTCAGAACTATTCAAACTTTAAATTAGCCAATATTCTTTATAGCATCTCTAGTAAGGGTAAATAGGTTATGATACGAGATGTTAGCCCCCAGGTGGAGGGAATTAATGGAACTCTAGAGTGAGAGATGGTATCTTCCCTACCTATTAGCCTTGAGGTGGAGAGAATCGAGGGAACTCTAGAGTGAGAGCTAGTATCTTCCCTGCCTAGCGATGCTAGCCCCCGGGTGGAGGGAATCGAGGGAACTCTAGAGTGAGAGCTGGTATCTTCCCTGCCTAGGCTCGAGATGTTAGCCCCCAGGTGGAGGGAATTAAGGGAACTCTAGAGTGACAACTCGTATCTTCTCTGCCTAGCCGATCTTCAGAAATAACTTTAAATTAGCCAATGTTCTTTATAGCATCTCTAGTAAGGGTAAAGAATAATATTGCTCATATTTGACACAACACAATTTGCAAACTTTCACAACAGAATTCCTACACTTATTACTGATTCATGATAAGGACAAAGATATTTTCATATTTAGTGCTTTTCTTCTACAAAAACTCAAGTCATCTTTTTAAGTTATTATTGTTTTATCAAAATATTAAAACTACCAAAAATATTTAAACTTTCATTACTGCAAAAATGTGTATAGTTTAATTATTTGTGTTTTTAAAAATAGAAAGATTTCAAAAGTACATATTGCATCATTTCCCTGTGGGTTCGATATTCAGGTCTTAATCAGAAAATTCCTATTTAACTTCATAATGATACGTAGACTTGTGTAGTATCCCAATATATATAATTTTAAAAGTTAAATTCTTATTTTTCTTCAAGATCAAGTTTTTGGTTTTGTTGTAAAGTAACGAAATATAAGCGAACAATATAATCAGATCTATTGTTATACTGTTGCATATAAATAGTCGGGATCAAGTTTTTGGCGCCGTTGCCGGGGAAGTGAAGTGAAAATTGTAAAGAATCTATTGATTTTAAAGCAAATTTCTATTTTTAGAAAGTCTTATTTAAACTTTAAAATTTACTTTATCTTATTTTGTGCGTGTTTAGTTTTATTTTATTTTATGTTAGTGTATGCGTATGTTGGTGCTATTTTTGGTTGAAGGAGTTGCCCGTAAGAAGTTGTCGGTCACTGGAATCGAAATTCCGTCCCCCGCTTCGGAAGGACATTTTAATTTACATATATATTTAGTTTTAGAAAAATATAAAATCAAACTGACACCATATTTTTCATAGTTTAAATGAAAGAGCGTTGTACCTCAAATCATTTATCTATCCCGAAGGATAAACACAAGACTTGAGGATGAGACTCGATCAAATAAACTAAAGAATATATGACATCTGTTTGGTCAGTGAAACCGTTTTATTTGCCGATAAGTTCCCCTATTTAATATAAAGAATTAAATAAGATTTATATTAAGTTGGGTTCAAGAAAAGCTTCTTATAAGGGCAAGCCCCTATAGTTAATTACATCATAAATGACCAAAGTCACTTAAGAAGACTCTCGATAAAAATTATGAAATATTATCTTCAAGGAATTTCAAAGGGTAGGACTTTTCAATGAGATCGGATGTAGAGGTGTGAAAGGGGATTGATCCAAATTTGGAACATTTTGTTGTAGAGTCCAAAGGAGGAAGAACTAGGGGATGTCATGGATCCAGAGGGAAACCTCAGTGACTTCCTAAGCTATCCTAATGTTTGGCTTCAGTTTTGAGGAGAAATATTTAAGTGTTTCATCATGTCAATTTTATTAGTTAGGGCTTACATTCGTGTGAAACGATCATATAAATAGCCTGGAAGATGTGAGGATTTAGGTCGTGACAAACGATTTCCTTATTCGTGTGAAACGATCACACAAATAGCCTGGAAGATGTGAGGGTTTAGGTTGTGACAAACGAAAATCTCGAAATCTTAAGACGAGTTAGGGCTTATATTGTATAGCAGGGCTATACAAAGGCCTAAAGATAAGGTGAGAATTTACGTTGCATAAGCAAGCAACCTCGAAGTGCTATGGCTTTGTTGTTTATATCTAAGGAAGGAAGATTGGTTTAGTTGGGGAAGACAGGTTTTGCTATTGAAGATGGCCATACTGCCCACCATACTAGCTCTAAGCTTGTTGCCGTGATGAGTTTGAGCTCTCTAGTGTGTCAAGTTATGATGTTAAATCAGGTGGCCCTATAGTTGAAGTTCGTTAAATTTTATGAGGGCATATTAAAGTTGATTAGAGCGACAGCAGTTAGGATCCTACGGTTCCCTTGTTTCGGGCACCGGATTCACTTAGTCCAAATGAATTTACTAAACTCAACTTAATGAGTTCCATAATTTCATTTAGACCTTGGGAAGCCTCGTTACACTTAGTCCAAATGAATTTACTAAACTCAACTTAATGAGTTCCATAATTTCATTTAGACCGCACCTCGTTACTAAACTCAACTTAATGAGTTCCATAATTTCATTTAGACCGTGGGAAACTTCATTAGCAATGTAAGGTTACCTCCTGAATTCCATAATTTCATTTAGACCGTGGGTCCAAATGAATTTACTAAACTCAACTTAATGAGTTTCATAATTTCATTTAGACCGTGAGTTAGTCCAAATGAACTTACTAAACTCAACTTAATGAGTTCTATAATTTCATTTATACCGTGGAAAAACCCAAATGAACTTACTAAACTCAACTTAATGAGTTTCATAATTTCATTTAGACCGTGGGAAAGTCCAAATGAATTTACTAAACTCAACTTAATGAGTTCCATAATTTCATTTAGACCGTGGGAATAAATGAATTTACTAAACTCAACTTAATGAGTTCCATAATTTCATTTAGACCGTGGGAAGCCTCCGGTCAAGATCCCTCGGTTCCGTCGTCCCGGTATCACTATTTTCTATTGGAATCACTTAGTCCAAACATTTACTAAACTCAACTTAATGAGTTCCATAATTTCATTTAGGCCGTGGGAAGCCTCATTAGACTTACTAAACTCAACTTAATGAGTTCCATAATTTCATTTAGACCGTGGGAAGCCTCGTTAGTACTAAACTCAACTTAATGAGTTCCATAATTTCATTTAGACTGTGGGAAGCCTCGTTAGCAATCACTAAACTCAACTTAATGAGTTCCATAATTTCATTTAAACCGTGGGAAGCCTCGTTAGCAACTGCTACGATTCCCTCGTTCCGGCACCACAATTTTCTGATTAGAGCGACATCGGTTAGGATCCTATGGTTCCCTCGTTCCGGCACCACTATTTTCTATCGCGGTTAGGATCCTACGGTTCCCTTATTCTAGCACCACTATTTTCTATTGGATTCACTTAGTCCAAATGAACTTACGAACTCAACTTAATGAGTTCCATAATTTCATTTAGACCGTGGGAAGCCTCATTAGCAACCGTAATCCCTCATTCCGGTTGGTTAGGATCCTACGGTTCCCTCATTCCGGCATCACTATTTTCTATTTGATTCACTTAGTCAGGTTAGGATCCTACGGTTCCCTCGTTCCGGCATCACTATTTTCTATTGGATTCGCTTAGTCCGACGGTTCCCTTGTTCCGGCATCACTATTTTTTATTGGATTCACTTAGTCCAAATGAACTTATGAAACCGTCGTCCCGGCACCACTATTTTCTATTGGAATCACTTAGTCCAAATGAATTTACTAAACTCTCGTCCCGGCATCACTATTTTCTATTGGAATCACTTAGTCCAAATGAATTTACTAAACTCATATTAATGAGTTCCATAATTTCATTTAAACCGTGGGAAGCCTCGTTAGCAACCGTAGGTTACCTTCATGAATTCCATAATTTCATTTAGACCGTGGGTCCAAATGAATTTACTAAACTCAACTTAATGAGTTTCATAATTTCATTTAGACCGTGAGTTAGTCCAAATGAACTTACTAAACTCAACTTAATGAGTTCTATAATTTCATTTATACCGTGGAAAAACCCAAATGAACTTACTAAACTCAACTTAATGAGTTTCATAATTTCATTTAGACCGTGGGAAAGTCCAAATGAATTTACTAAACTCAACTTAATGAGTTCCATAATTTCATTTAGACCGTGGGAATAAATGAATTTACTAAACTCAACTTAATGAGTTCCATAATTTCATTTAGACCGTGGGAAGCCTCCGGTCAAGATCCCTCGGTTCCGTCGTCCCGGTATCACTATTTTCTATTGGAATCACTTAGTCCAAACATTTACTAAACTCAACTTAATGAGTTCCATAATTTCATTTAGGCCGTGGGAAGCCTCATTAGACTTACTAAACTCAACTTAATGAGTTCCATAATTTCATTTAGACCGTGGGAAGCCTCGTTAGACTTACTAAACTCAACTTAATGAGTTCCATAATTTCATTTAGACCGTGGGAAGCCTCGTTAGTACTAAACTCAACTTAATGAGTTCCATAATTTCATTTAGACTGTGGGAAGCCTCGTTAGCAATCACTAAACTCAACTTAATGAGTTCCATAATTTCATTTAAACCGTGGGAAGCCTCGTTAGCAACTGCTACGATTCCCTCGTTCCGGCACCACAATTTTCTGATTAGAGCGACATCGGTTAGGATCCTATGGTTCCCTCGTTCCGGCACCACTATTTTCTATCGCGGTTAGGATCCTACGGTTCCCTTATTCTAGCACCACTATTTTCTATTGGATTCACTTAGTCCAAATGAACTTACGAACTCAACTTAATGAGTTCCATAATTTCATTTAGACCGTGGGAAGCCTCATTAGCAACCGTAATCCCTCATTCCGGTTGGTTAGGATCCTACGGTTCCCTCATTCCGGCATCACTATTTTCTATTTGATTCACTTAGTCAGGTTAGGATCCTACGGTTCCCTCGTTCCGGCATCACTATTTTCTATTGGATTCGCTTAGTCCGACGGTTCCCTTGTTCCGGCATCACTATTTTTTATTGGATTCACTTAGTCCAAATGAACTTATGAAACCGTCGTCCCGGCACCACTATTTTCTATTGGAATCACTTAGTCCAAATGAATTTACTAAACTCTCGTCCCGGCATCACTATTTTCTATTGGAATCACTTAGTCCAAATGAATTTACTAAACTCATATTAATGAGTTCCATAATTTCATTTAAACCGTGGGAAGCCTCGTTAGCAACCGTAGGTTACCTTCATGAATTCCATAATTTCATTTAGACCGTGGGTCCAAATGAATTTACTAAACTCAACTTAATGAGTTTCATAATTTCATTTAGACCGTGAGAGCCTCGTTAGCAACCGTAGGTTACCTCCTCCGAGGGGTTCCCGATTTTCTTTAAATCGTGAGAAGCCTCACCGTAGGTTACCTCCTCCGAGGACCATAATTTCATTTAGACCGTGGGAAGCCTCGTTAGCAACCGTAGGTTACCTCCTCCGAGGACCACTATTTTCGATTGGATTCACTTAGTCCAAATGAATTTACTAAACTCAACTTAATGAGTTCTGGCCTTATGATTGAAGTTCTTTAAATTTTATGGAGGCATGTTAAAGTTGATTAGAGCGACACCATCCCTCGTTCCGGCATCACTATTTTCTATTGGATTCACTTAGTCCAAATGAACTTATCAAACGCATCTTTAAATTTTATGAGGTCATATTAAAGTTGATTAGAGCGACACCAGTTAGGATCCTACGGCTCCCTCGTTCCGGTATCACTATTTTCTATTGGATTCACTTAGTCCAAATGAACTTACTAAACCCTCGTTCCGACACCCACTATTTTCTATTGGATTCACTTAGTCCAAATGAATTTACTAAACTCAACTTAATGAGTTCTATAATTTCATTTAGACCGTGGGAAAACTCGTTAGCAACCGTAGGTTACCTCCTCCGAGGGCATATTAAAGTTGATTAGAGCGACACCGGTCAAGATCCCACGGTTCCATCGTCCCGGCACCTCATATTAAAGTTTATTAAAGTGACACCGGTCAAGATCCCACGGTTTCGTCGTCCCGGCACTAATATTTTCTATTGGAATCACTTAGTCCAAATGAATTTACTAAACTCAACTTAATGAGTTCCATTCATTTAGACCGTGGGAAGCCTCGTTAGCAACCGTAGGTTACCTCCTCCGAGGGGTTCCTGATCTTCCCATTTAGAGATTCACTTAGTCCAAATGAACTTATCAAACCCAACTTAATGAGTTCCATAATTTTTTTAAATCGTGAGAAGCCTCACCGTAGGTTACCTCCTCCGAGGACCATAATTTCATTTAGACCGTGGGAAGCCTCGTTAGCAACCGTAGGTTACCTCCTCCGAGGACCACTATTTTCGATTGGATTCACTTAGTCCAAATGAATTTACTAAACTCAACTTAATGAGTTCTGGCCTTATGATTGAAGTTCTTTAAATTTTATGGAGGCATGTTAAAGTTGATTAGAGCGACACCAACGGTTCCCTCGTTCCGGTATCACTATTTTCTATTGGATTCACTTAGTCCAAATGAACTTACCAAATCCCTCGTTCCGGCATCACTATTTTCTATTGGATTCACTTAGTCCAAATGAACTTATCAAACGCATCTTTAAATTTTATGAGGTCATATTAAAGTTGATTAGAGCGACACCAGTTAGGATCCTACGGCTCCCTCGTTCCGGTATCACTATTTTCTATTGGATTCACTTAGTCCAAATGAACTTACTAAACCCTCGTTCCGGCACCGGATTCACTTAGTCCAAATGAATTTACTAAACTCAACTTAATGAGTTCCATAATTTCATTTAGACCTTGGGAAGCCTCGTTACACTTAGTCCAAATGAATTTACTAAACTCAACTTAATGAGTTCCATAATTTCATTTAGACCGACTTTAGTCCAAATGAATTTACTAAACTCAACTTAATGAGTTCCATAATTTCATTTAGACCATAGCTTAGTCCAAATGAACTTACTAAACTCAACTTAATGAGTTCCATAATTTCATTTAGATCGTGGGAAAAGACACCGGTCAAGATCCCACGGTTTCATCGTCCCGGCACCACTATTTTCTATTGGAATCACTATGTTCCAAAATGAATTTACTAAACTCAACTTAATGAGTTCCATAATTTCATTTAGACCGTGGGAAGACTCAACTAAACTCAACTTAATGAGTTCCATAATTTCATTTAGACCGTGGGAAGACTCGTTAGCAACAGTAGGTTACCTCCTCCGAGGCCAAATGAATTTACTAAACTCAACTTAATGAGTTCCATAATTTCATTTAGGGAAGCCTCGTTAGCAACCGTAGGGTTACCTCCTCCGAGGGCTCCCGATCTTCCAATAGGGGAAGCCTCGTTAGCAACCGTAGGTTACCTCCTCCGAGGGTTTCCCGATCTTCCGATAGAGAGGGAAGCCTTGTTAGCAACCGTAGGTTACCTCCTCCAAGGCGTTCCCGATTTTCCAATAGAGGCATATTACTTTAGTTGGTTAGTCCAAATGAACTTACTAAACTCAACTTAATGAGTTCTATAATTTCATTTATACCGTGGAAAAACCCAAATGAACTTACTAAACTCAACTTAATGAGTTTCATAATTTCATTTAGACCGTGGGAAAGTCCAAATGAATTTACTAAACTCAACTTAATGAGTTCCATAATTTCATTTAGACCGTGGGAATAAATGAATTTACTAAACTCAACTTAATGAGTTCCATAATTTCATTTAGACCGTGGGAAGCCTCCGGTCAAGATCCCTCGGTTCCGTCGTCCCGGTATCACTATTTTCTATTGGAATCACTTAGTCCAAACATTTACTAAACTCAACTTAATGAGTTCCATAATTTCATTTAGGCCGTGGGAAGCCTCATTAGACTTACTAAACTCAACTTAATGAGTTCCATAATTTCATTTAGACCGTGGGAAGCCTCGTTAGACTTACTAAACTCAACTTAATGAGTTCCATAATTTCATTTAGACCGTGGGAAGCCTCGTTAGTACTAAACTCAACTTAATGAGTTCCATAATTTCATTTAGACTGTGGGAAGCCTCGTTAGCAATCACTAAACTCAACTTAATGAGTTCCATAATTTCATTTAAACCGTGGGAAGCCTCGTTAGCAACTGCTACGATTCCCTCGTTCCGGCACCACAATTTTCTGATTAGAGCGACATCGGTTAGGATCCTATGGTTCCCTCGTTCCGGCACCACTATTTTCTATCGCGGTTAGGATCCTACGGTTCCCTTATTCTAGCACCACTATTTTCTATTGGATTCACTTAGTCCAAATGAACTTACGAACTCAACTTAATGAGTTCCATAATTTCATTTAGACCGTGGGAAGCCTCATTAGCAACCGTAATCCCTCATTCCGGTTGGTTAGGATCCTACGGTTCCCTCATTCCGGCATCACTATTTTCTATTTGATTCACTTAGTCAGGTTAGGATCCTACGGTTCCCTCGTTCCGGCATCACTATTTTCTATTGGATTCGCTTAGTCCGACGGTTCCCTTGTTCCGGCATCACTATTTTTTATTGGATTCACTTAGTCCAAATGAACTTATGAAACCGTCGTCCCGGCACCACTATTTTCTATTGGAATCACTTAGTCCAAATGAATTTACTAAACTCTCGTCCCGGCATCACTATTTTCTATTGGAATCACTTAGTCCAAATGAATTTACTAAACTCATATTAATGAGTTCCATAATTTCATTTAAACCGTGGGAAGCCTCGTTAGCAACCGTAGGTTACCTTCATGAATTCCATAATTTCATTTAGACCGTGGGTCCAAATGAATTTACTAAACTCAACTTAATGAGTTTCATAATTTCATTTAGACCGTGAGACCTCGTTACTAAACTCAACTTAATGAGTTCCATAATTTCATTTAGACCGTGGGAAACTTCATTAGCAATGTAGGTTACCTCCTCTGGAGTTCCATAATTTCATTTAGACCGTGGGAAGCCTCGTTAGCAACTGTAGGTTACCTCCTCCAAGGAATTCCTGATCATCCGATAGAGACATCTTAATTTAGTTGAAGTTGTAGTTTTTTGCGATGTTTGTGATTAAATTTTGAGTTGTTTTATATTTTAAATATTGTGGGGGTGAATTTTATCTTATTTGATTTTAGTTTTAGTTTTGGTTTTGGTTTTGTGGATATCCTAATAGTTTTAGTTTTCATGCAGGGTGGCGTCATTGTTTAACATGCAAATTTGTAGGTATAAAAGTACAGTATGAAAGTAGAAGAAAGACAATGCTGAAAACTATAAAAGCTACCTAGCGAGTCCTCTCGTTCAACCACCTGAAACTCAAAAGGCATGTTAAGGCAGTTTATTTGAAACAGGGAAGCAAAATTTTGACAACCCATCTAACCCTAGGTCATATCTTGGTGGGTCCTTAGGAGTTTAATTAAGGATGATGTTGCCAAGTAAAATATATTAAGTTTAGTAGGTCTCCGAGGTATCGAACAGATCTAGAGAAAGAAGCAGGTCCGTGCTACTCTCTCGTTGCCTGGTGGAAAATCCCGAGTTCTTTTAAACTTATTATGTTGCTTAATAATTCATCCTATAAATACCCTTAGTGCTTAGTGAGCATTGATGTCTGAATTATTCCTAAGAGTAAGGTAATTATCATCTATAATTTAATTTTGTAGATTATGTGGGTGAAGAAACTTAAAGAGGAAAGTTAGTGTTATTGGAATACTTTGCCAAATTTTGGTCCTAATTAGGCTTGTAGTTTTTGAAAGACATTTTAATTTTAATTGATATTTACTTTTCTAATCCTCATTTAAATGAAACTTGATTTAACATAAGTCACTACTAAGCCCTTAAGACCTAGGTGAGTGTCTTAGTTAGTTTTGAAAATGTTAAGCTTTAGGTAGTCATGATTCATGATTTGAATTTCATTTAAAAATTAAAATAGGGGTATTAAATTGATTAATTATTGACTTCAAAATTCCTTGGGTTCATTTTATTTTAATAAACTTCCAAATTTTAATAATTTTGAAATCTATTAACTTATCATTTCAATTAAGAAAGTGAGGTTGGTTTCTGTTAATTAACCCCTTATGTTTCAAACAACAAATTAAGATCAGAGGTTGCCCATTTCCCTCCTTGAATTAAGCTTAAATGTTAATTAAGGCTAAATTTCCAAAATTTCACATTTGCCCTTAAGGCTCTAACACTTCATAATTTTTCAAATTCAATTCAAATGACTTTAAAATTTTTATCCTACCTCATTCATGGGTCAATTACTACATCAGAGGAGAAAATGTGATTTTTTTAAAATTTAATTTAATTTATATAATTACTTTCATGCAAAAATAGGATTTTTCAAAGAAAATTCCTAACTTGACTAAAGTAAATACTAATCCCTTGAAATTTTTACTGGAGATAGACCTTAACTAGAGAAACTTTTTGACCAAATGTCATGATTTTTTGAATTTTATTTAAATTTTAAGAATTATTTTAATTTTTGGGGTATTTATTAAATATAAACTATTTTAAATGGGGAGATTAAGTTTTGTATTTTTGAAAAATCTTTCTGAGGTTAGAGAACCCAGAGGAAAAAAGTTTAAATTTTTTTTAGTTTTATTTGATTTATTGGAATTATTCTTAGTGAAAACCCATTTTTAGTCTTTAAAAAATTATTTTTAAGCTTTGAAATTCAGTATCTTTATTCAAAAAATCAGAAAAATTATTCTAATTGTTCTTAAATGCTTAAGAAGTACTTTAGAACATTTCCATGAATTTTATTATTTTTGTGATTTATATGGATTTTTAATTATTTAAATATTTAAAATAGGTTAAAAATCAAGTTTTTATTTTAAACTCCATTTTATTTTTAGAAAATACCCCAGATCACAGAGAACTCAAAAAACTCAATTTTATAATTTTTCAAGTTATATTTTAATCATTAAAAATCATTTTAGTGCCAAAAATATTGTTTATCTTTAAAAATTGACTTATGTCACCAAATGAACTCAAAATGCTTTAAAATTTTTATGATGAGTTCTCTGGATTCCAAACAATAGTGGAGATCAAAAATCAAGTCAATTTGTTGTTTGTAACTTTTCAAAATTAATTATTTTAGTGATTTAGGGTTTGTAAAGATTAGGTGTATTTTGAATGACTTCGCTCATGAGAAATTTTCCTAAAGGTTCTCTGGTCATCATAAACCTTCCAAATTTTTTTTGGATTTTTCTAAGCAACATGCTAATTTTCATGATTATTTTAAGCAAATAATGCACATAAACTTGAAAAATATCAATCACTATCTAGAGACCTCCTCTGACTTTGGAAAAATGAAGAAATATTCTCTAAGACAGAGGCAACAACATGCTAAAATTTCAAGCCATGGTGAGATTACTATATGCATGGAGAATCAAAACATCCAAATCAGTGTTTAATTAATTAAAAATAAAATATGCATCAAATGGACTCCAAATCATTTCCACATTGTTCTCCTCTATTCACTGAGCAAGAGGGTATTTTTTATTTTATTTTTATAATTTTTCTACACTAAGATATGAATTTTTAAAGCTAGGGATCATTTTCTGATTTTTCTTAAATCCTTATTTATCTATTTAAACGCGCAGCGCCATATCAACCTACGGCAGCTCCGAAGGCACACGTGGTACGCTCTGGTTGGAGGTTGCCATCCACGTAATCACTGACTCGGCCCGCGGTTCTTGTAAGGAAGCATTGTCCAGCTCGATCTCCTCCGTCCATCTGATACACGCGTGATCGGACGACTCCCCGTCATCATCCCCAATAGAGTGATCCCATGACCGTCCACACTAAAGCTCTAAGATCTCAGCCTAGACTCAACCAAATCTCCTCGGGTTTGATCCTATGGACTTGTCTAAGTGAGACGATCATATCTATATGACAATCATGCAATTAAATTAAGCCTAATTAAATGGAGAATCAAAATTGGCTTGAGAGGAGGAGAAGTTTTATACCTTGGCTCTGAGAAGTGAAGCTTCAATTAGAGGTTCTTGGCACGTTTGTTGGGGTCCAAGGAGGCTAGGGATTGAGCCTCTAGTTTTAGTGAAATGCCTAGACCCAAATTCGACTAAGGCCGATTTCAGGTGTTGGTCTAGAGCTATGCTAGGGGCTCTGTTGAAGGGGGATTTGATGGGGCTTTGGATTCTTTCAATGTTGTGAAGGTGTGGGTTATTTTAATTTAGGTTTGTTGGAGTTTAGAGGTGTGGAGAGCTTTGTCCCGTCTCCGGCAAGGTTTTGAGCTCAAATATTGGACTCCAGCAAGGGGATTCAGAGCAATGTGGTGGTTGGGTTGCACTGAGGAGGTCTCAAAGAGACTTTGAGATCAATTTGGGAAAGTCCCTTAGAAAAATGTTTAGCTCTCCCTCCATGGCCATGGAGGGGAGCATTTTATAAAAATGGCCTTAGGCTTGCTGCCATGGCCAATTGGGGGGTGAAATGTGCTGCCTAGGTGGAGGGTAGAGAGGCTCTAAGCTTCAATTTGGATGATGTGGCCTTTAGTTTTGAATTGGGTTTAATCCCATGGGGGTGGCTCTTGGTTTGTCCATTTTCCAGCCAGGGAAGGTGGCTAGGGAGGTCAAGTGAGCCAGGGGAATATGTCAAAGCAACTTAATGTGTTTAGGCTTTATTTTGGCAAAAATATCCTAAGCTTAAGCAAATATGGCATGAAATCCCTTAATTTATGGGACCTTTGGTCCATGGCTTAGTTTAGGTGGTTTTAAGAGGTTTAGGCTGGTCACTAGGGTCCAACTAATGGCTGTGGAGTCATTAATTTGGTGACTTTGGGGTAGTTAGGCCATCTTTAGTGCATGGGTACAATATGGGTTCAAGTGATCAAAGCTTGGGTTTGGGCTAGGCTAGCCATGTCAATTGACCCAATTTATTGATCAACATTGTGTAGATGATTGCTATGAATATTTTTGGTGAAGGGTTGAAGTGATTTTGAGTTCAATTGGTGTGGTAATTTGAGGGATTTTTAAAATTTGGTCAATTTGGGCATGTTGGGCTAGACATGGGTTTAGATTGGGCTAGTCTTGGGTTAAGTCCAAATTTAATGGTTCAAATGATCAAGGGAGATGTTGTGAAGATTTTTCATGAAGGGATGGAGTGGAAGTTTTGGGACAAGGCCATCAATTTGGTGAGATTTTGAGACATGGCCAATTTGGGGCAAATTTGGGGCTTTTTTGGACTTAGGTTGAAATGAAATGAAATTGAGGCCTCAAAAATGCCAATTAAAGGTCAATTTTGATCTATGGGGATGTTATGAAGGTTTTTCAACACAAATTATGGCCAATTGAGTGGGCTATGAGTTCAATTTGGTGGAACCAAGTCATGGGGCCAAAATTGGGGTTTTTGGTCTAACTCAAAATTGCGTTCAAATGATATACTAATTAAGCTTGTATTTGCTCTAGATTGGTGACATCAAGGGTGAATTTAAGTTTAGAATTGAAATTAGGGTAAATTGAGAACAATTTGATAAACATTTAGAGTGATTTTGGGAAAATATGGGCCTTTAAAGTGCAATTTGGGGGTTTAGTTCAAAGATGGTCAAATTGGCCAAATTGGGTCATGTGATATTTAAGAAAAATGAAATTGAGAATATTTGGGGGGTTTTGGGAATTTTTGGGATTTTTGGAATTTGGGGTAAGGAGGGGTATTTTGGTAATTTGGCAAATTTTGGTGATTTTGGGTAGTTTGGGTGTTTTCAAGGTGTTTGAAATGATTTTTGAAACAAGTTGGGTGTTTTGGGTAGATTTGAGAATTTTGCCCAAATTTGGGATCCCAAGGGTATCTAGGTAAATTTTGGGGAGTTTAGGGGCTAAAGGCTAGATTGGGTATCTTGGTAGAGTTGGAATACCAACCACCATAAATAAGCCATGGACCAATGAAAATCTATTTTGGGTCCTCTATGTAGTGATCTTAGCCAAACCCTAGCCTAGGGCTAATGGGTTTAGGGGACCACCTACATGAGTATCCCAAGAGTATCAAGCGACCAAAGCTTAGAAGTTTAAGTTTAGGAATGTGAGTGATTGTGAGTGTAAGTAAGTGCCTTAGCCCTAGACCAACACCCAGGGTCAACTCTAAGGTCCAGCAGTCCTAAGGGTGACTCGTCTTGAGTTCCCCCATAATGACCCCACCTACTAAGTGCTAGAGGTTAGGAACAATATGTGAAACTTCAAGCTAAGTAAAGAGCAGTATAGAATTTATAATGGTGAGGGTTCCTTGTCTAGTTTTCTAAGAATAGTCAACAAAAAAGTCCTATGGCTAGACCATAGGGTACTAAAGACGAAAAACTAAACCTCAACCAAAAGTGAGGTCAACAAATGGACCCCCAATAGGTGTGGTGCACTGGGCAAGCACACCGCGCATATTGGCGTTGACCGACGAAATAAAAAAAACCAATACAAAACCCTAAGTAAATAGACCCGAAAGTATGTGTAGAGTTGTGTGTGTGATTTGTTTCTGCTGGGGAATTAGCATGTGATCGTCTGATTGAAATCAAGGAGTACGGACTCTCGCTAGGGATCAGAGAGTGAATTTTGAGTTATGAAATTTCAGGTATTTATAAAGGATGGAAGTCAGTATATAAGTGCTAACCTCAAGGTGGGAATTGAAATTTGGGTATCAATCCCAAAAAAAGAATCAGATGCCATATTCCATTTAAGGCGGTCTTGAAACTTAATTCAAAATATGAGAATAAGATTGTGTGCGAGGACTCCATCGAGATGAAAAACACAGAGGCTCACATCCGGCTCCAAAGGGTAACAACAGTGTAGAAGACGGCGACCATTAAGAATACGTCTCCAGAAAGAAAGGACTGTACCAATTCGAGTTACCACTGGGAAGTTATATTCAAACTAACATGTGACTGGAAGAATATATATGTCACGTTAGGAAGGAAAGCGCTAGGACTCACATCCAACCCAAACAATGATGAATAAAATATTTGCTACTTTGAGGAGGGAAGCACTGGGACTCACATCCAACTTAATAGGTGACAAGAAAGTACGTTTGTCACGTTAGGAAGGAAAACACTAGGACTCACATCCAACCCAAGAAGTGATAAGAGAATATATATGCTACATCGAGAAGGAAAGCACTAAGACTCACATCCAACTCAATAGGTAACAAGAAAATATGTGCGTCACGTTAGGAAGGAAAGCACTAGGACTCACATCCAACCCAAGAGGTAACAAGAGAATATATATACTACATCCAGAAGGAAAGCACTAGGACTCACATCCAAATGAGGATGTAACAAGAAAATATGTGTGCGTCACGTTAGGAAGGAAAGCACTAGGACTCACATCCAACCCAAGCGGTGACAAGAGAATATATGTGCTACATTGAAAAAGAAAGCACTAGAACTCACATCCAACTCAAGAGGTAACAAGAAAATATGTGCGCATCACGTTAGGAAGGGAAGCACTAAGACTCACATCCAACCCAAGCGGTGACAAGAGAATATATAGCTACATCGAGCAGGAAAGCAATAGGACTTACATCAAATTCAATAGGTAACAAGAAAATATGTGTGTGTCATGTTAGGAAGGAAAGAACTAGGACTGACATCCAACCCAAGCGGTGATAAGAGAATATATGTGCTACATTGAGAAGGAAAGCACTAGGACTCATATCCAACTCAAGAGGTGACAAGAAAATATGTATGCTACATCGAGAAGGAAAGCACTAGGACTCACATCCAACTCAATAGGTAACAAGAAAATATGTGTGTGTCACATTAGGAAGGAAAGCGCTAGGACTCACATCCAACCCAAGCGGTGATAAGAGATATATGTGTTACATTGAGAAGGAAAGCACTAGGACTCACATCCAACTCAAGAGGTAACAAGAAAATATGTGTGCGTCGTGTTAGGAAGGAAAGCACTAGGACTCACATCCAACCCAAGTGGTGACAAGAGAATATATGTGCTACATTGAGAAGGAAAGCACTAGTACTCACATACAACTCAATAGGTAACTAGAAAATATGTGTGCATCACGTTAGGAAGGAAATCACTAGGACTCACATCCAACCCAAACGGTGACAAGAGAATATATATGCTACATCGAGATGGAAAGTACTAGGACTCACATCCAACTCAATAGGTAACAAGAAAATATGTGCATCACATTAGGAAGGAAAAGCACTAGGAATCACATCAAACCCAAGAGATGACAAGAGAATATATATGCTACATCGAGAGGAAAGCACTAGGACTCACATCCAACTCAATAGGTAACAAGAAAATATGTGAGCATCACATTAGGAAGGAAAGCACTAGGACTCACATCCAACCCAAGCGGTGACAAGAGAATATATATGCTACATCGAGAAGGAAAGCCCTAGGACTCACATCCAACTCAACAGGTAACAAGAAAATATGTGTGTTCTTATGCAGAAAATATGCAGATTCACACAAGTGAATTTGTGAGGAATATGTGAATAAAATATGAAAATATGTGAAGGAATCAGAATTTAGGTACTGATTTGGAAATGAGAATTGAATTTTAGTTATCATTTTTTAAAAGAGAGTCGGAAGTCAGGGACCGGCCTCGAGGATTAAGAATAGGATGCCATGTTCCATTAAATGGGGTCTTATACCAATCTCAAAGATGGGGAATCAAAATTTGGGTACTGACTCCGAGAGTCATATGAAAATAGTGTAAAGAGTTGTGATGTTGAATTTGTAGAAATGTGTCATGTGAAAATGTTGATTTCGTTGAAGAAGATTTGTAGAGTTTTGTGAGTTTTTGTGCAGAATGTAAAATTCCGCGGGGATGTGAAGAAAGTTAATGCAGATAAAGATGGTTGTGCAGCGCGCACAAAGAGTAAGAAACTCTGAAACCAAGATAATCCACTTAACCGGTTCATTTTCTTTTCTTGTTGTTTTTATCACTTTTAATTTTTCAAAAATATGTCTTTAAAATTTTAATCTTAATTGGTTGATTTTGAAAAGAAATTTGTTTTGTTGTTTATTCATTTGTGATTATTCAAATTTTATTTATTGTTAAAGGTTTGTTGTTTTGTTCTTCGTTCATTGAAATTTTGAACCAACGCGTGGTTCGTGGCTTCCATCCATCGCACAAAAAGACAACTAACAAAAAGGCACATTTTTTAGAGAAATTTCCATTAATTTGCTTCAATAAAGATGCCATAGATCAAACATAGGCTAACACCTAAAAAGGTACAATATATAGTCCATGTTAAAGTACATCCAGATCATCTTATGCCATGAATACATTGTAGGCTGAGTATATCAGATACATATCATGTTGCTATAAAAAAGGAAAGTGAACCCTATGACCCTCTGTATCAGGTACGACGAGCTCTTGATCAAGCAGACCTTCTAAGCCATGCTCCAGGATAAGAGTTCCCTTCGCATGTACTTAGAGGTACAACCCCCTCATAGCTCATATGACAGTATCTCTTCCAGTTCTGGGTCTGGTTGAAATTCATATGGTATTTTGCTGTCGTCCAAACTACGGAAGGTCACGGACACCCTACAGTGTCGTACCCCTGGAGTGCAATGTTTGGTGACATCTGCCCCATTTCCTTTCAAAACCAAAACTGAATCAATTGGCAGCGAAATCTTTATAGTTCCTCTGAACTCGCTAAGGCTGACAATGTCAATCTCTTCCCAAATATTATTTGATCTTGCTCAAAAATGGGACCGTGCAGAAGGTTCTTACAAAATTGTGATGATCAATGTGAGGAGGTATGCAGTCTCCCTCATCATATACGTTGATGATGCAACTATACGGGATGCAGGTAGCTGGCAGTATGTTCCATCTGACCATTCTCTTGATCGTCCACTTTATTATAGGAGGTAGTGGATGTACCCGATCATGTTTAAGGATCTCTGACAGATTTCCCTGTCTGTCATTTGTAAAATTATACTAATAGCCACACTAATGGTGATTCTTCTTTTTCCTCTCATCCATTTCTTCAGCTCAGAGTATGTTCTTTCCATGAGAAGGCCTGCTCTGCCTCTATCTCTCAAATCGAAGATGCAGTCGAGAATGCTTCTTTCGTCACTCTTAGAGAAGACCCTGGTATGCAGCTCCAGGCCTTCCATTATTTTGATGATTCTTCCTTGGACTTCTTCGTAAAATTCAAATTCTCTTTTATTTACTTTGCTTATCTTGTAGTACTCCATCGTACTAGGAGTTGGTAGCGATCGCGGGCGTTCCTTCCTCTGAACATTGGTAGGAACCAAAACTGGCACTGGCTGATCTGGAATACGGGACTCGACATCTTGTGGGATGTACGACCCTGGGCTCCATGGTATATATTGATTTGTCCCCAGTGGGACGTATGGCTCATCCATCATAAAATCTGAAGTCTGAGACCCATCGGTAGTGGAGGTATACTCTTCCAATGTATTGAAATGTTGTAAATGTAGAACATTGCAATCCGGGCATTCTACAAACTCACCTGTGGCTGATGTCCTTGTAGGTATCTCAGCGTTGCACGTCGGGCAACCCTTGCATAAAACATCTGAAGTTGAAAGTGTCTCTGGCTCTGTCACAAACCTCGGTTCTTCATTTGTGTTGGGTAGGCTAATAGAAGTTTCTTTCATGTCTCGATCATAAATATGCCCCTTAGGAATAGGGGTGAGTAAGTTTTTTGTCACTCTTTGACATCTGCGTTCTTCTCGTAGAAAAGCCATCTACTTCTTGCGACTGACATTTCTTCGTTGCATCCTGCGAAGCAAAGCATCTGGCAGTTGTTCTTTATTGGCAGCTACTAAGCCTTCAGTTGGTGTAGCTACCATGGAGGGCAAATGGCTGGGCCCTTCCATCGGATCTTGCTCTATTATCACGTTCTTGCCTAAGCATGATGCATTATCTTTGGCGGTAACCCTCAGCAGTAAAGGCAATCTCTCTTTCTCTTTGCAGCTGACTACATTCATGAGAGGACCTTCGTAGTCCACGTCGATCTGGTTAAAGTTCATGTTGATGTCTATGGTACCGCCCTGCGGCACAATCTCCTCCTTTAGTGCAAGGCTCCAGCTATCCTTGAAAGCAAAGATAAGCCTCTGTCCCGACATTTTTCTGCANGATATATATATATATATATATATATATGTATATATATATATATTTGTGTGTGTGTGTGTGTGTGTGTGTGTGTGTATATATATACACACACACATATATATACACACACACACACATATATATACACACACACACATATATATATATATATATATATACATACATATATATATTAACATCTCTAAATAAAATAGGCCAATAAAATCCAGATTATAAAATTTTATGAATAGTTCTATCATTCCCAAAATGTCCTCCAAATTCAGAATCGTGACATTTTTGAATAATTTCCTGAATTTCTTTGTAAAGCGTACGTCGTCTCATTACTAAATCTTTACATTATTTATATAAATAGGGTTCATCTCAAAAATAAGATTGCATCATGAATGAATTTATTTTTCCGTTGTTTTGTTGATCCATATGGTAAAATACCACTAACAATATATATCACAATATCAACATACTAAGGTATTTCCCATGCTTTTATAATATAAATTTGTTCATAAGAAATAGTTTCATAAATTTCTTTTTCCATGTCAAGTATCTCTTCTTGTTCTAGCCTAGATAGATGATCAGCAATTTGATTATCAATCCCTTTCCTATCCACTATTACAAAATCAAACTCTTGCATCATAAGTGTCCATCTAATTAATACTGGTTTCACATCCTTCTTTGGCTTCAAATATTTAATAATTGAATGGTCAGTATGCATGCCACATTTAGCTCCAATCTGATATGACCTAAACTTATCAAAAGCATACACAATGCTAATAACTCTCTTTCAGTAGTGTTATAGTTAATCTGAGCATCATTAAGAGTCTTACTATCAATGTATATAACTTTAAAAATCTTATCATATCTTTGCTCAAATACAACTCCAATTGCATAATCACTTGCATCACACATTAATTAGAAAGGTTTCTCCCAATTAGGTGAAATAATTATAGAAGCAGTGATCAATTTTTTCTTTAAAGTTTGAAAGGCTAAAAGACAATCTTGGATTAAATCAAATTTTATATCTTTTTCTAGAAGTTGGCAAAAAGGCTTAGTATTTTTTGAAAAATTTATAATATATCGCATGTAAAATCCAGCATGTCCTATAAAGCTCCTAGCTTCTCTTACATTAGTAAGTGGAGGAAAGTTTGATATATCCTGAATTTTTGTAGGATCTACTTTCATGCCATTTTTTGAAATTTTATGCCCAAGCACAATTCCTCCTGCAACAATAAAATGACATTTTTCCCAGTTCAATACGAGATTAGTCTTTTCACATCGTTCAAGAACTTTCTCCAAATAATTTAGACATAGTTCAAAAGAAGTTCCAAACACAGAAAAATCATCCATAAAGACTTCAATTTCTTTTTCATTTAAATCACTTAAAATTGACATCATACATCTGTGAAATGTTGCAGATGTATCACATAATCCAAAAGACATTCACCGAAAAGCAAAAGTTCCATAAGTATTAGTAAATATTATTTTCCTCTAATCCTTTGAAGCAATAGGTATTTGATGATAACCGGTATATCCATCTAAAAAACAAAAATATATGTGCCCAACCAGCCTATCAACATCTGGTCCAAAAAGGGTATTGAAAAATGATCCTTCCTGGTGGCAGTATTTAATTTTCTATAATCTTTACAGAATCATCATCCACTAACTTGTCTGTTTGATATTAATTCATTATTCTTGTTCGTCGATACAATCACTCCTTTCTTTGGAACACAGTGAATTAGACTTACCCAAGCACTATCTGAAATAGGATATATTATTCTAGCATCTAACCATTTTAAAATTTCTTTCTTAATAACTTCTTTCATCATTGGATTTAATCTCCTTTGAGGATCAGCTCTTAGTTCATGTAGATCTTCCAATAAAAATCTATGCATAAAAATTGAAGGACTGATTCTCCTAATAGCAGCTAATGTCTATCCAAAGGCTTTCTTATATCTTTGCATAGTTTCCAACAACTGTTGTTCTTGCTTATCAACTAATTCTAAGAACACTATAGCAGGTAATGTAGATAAATCTCCTAAGAATGCATACTTTAAATGTGTAGGAAGTGTTTTCAGTTCTAGTTCAGGAGGTTTCTCCACAGATGAAATAAAATTCTTATTACTTTTTGTAGGATCTAACATTTCAAATTTTTCCTGAACATAATCCAAATCTTCTTTACTCACTTCTATAGACTCATCTTGAATTTTATACTCATTTTGATATTCCTCATTCCTTTTTAAATTCCCTTTCAAATGTCTTTTTAAAAAATTCATGGCTTAGATATTCAATAATGTCCATTCTGAAACATTAAACCTCTTACTCATTTGCAGGGCATCTCATTGATTTTATAATATTAAATGTAACCTCTAAATCACTAACTCTCATAGTTAGTTATCATTTATGCACATCTATCAAAGCTCTTCTAGTGGTAAGGAATGATCTTCTTAAAATAATAGGAATTTCTTTTTCTTCCTCCACATCTAATACAATAAATTCCACAGGAAAGATAAATTTATCAACTTTTACGAAAACATCTTCTATAACTCATTTAGGATAGGTAATTGAACGATCAGTTAATTGAAGAGTTATAGTTGTAGGTGAAATATCTCATAAGCCCAACATTTTAAAAAATGATAATGACATAAGATTAATATTGGCTCCTAAATCACATAAAGCTTGTCCAAAAAATCTTTCGCCAATAACACAAAGAATTTTTAAACTTCCAGGATCTTTAAGTCTTTCAGGAAGTTTTTTCTGAATTATAGCATTACACTTTTCACTAAGTGCAACAGTCTCATTTTCTACAAACTTCCTTTTCTTATTAAGTATATCCTTCATGAACTTCACATAGCTTGACATTTGTTCCAAAGCTTCAACAAATGGAATGTTTGTCGTTAATTTTCTTTAGATTTCTAAAAATTTTGAAAATTAATTATCTTTATTTTTCTACTTCAATCTTTAAGGAAATGGACGTTGTAGTCTTTTTACAGTGATTTTCAATTGTTTAATAGGACATTCTGACTCAAAATGAAAATATTCACCATATTTTTTATTTTCCACCTAATCTTTTTCAACTTCAACTTTCACTTCTTTTTGAACTTTGTTTCCTAATTCTTTTCCACTTTTTAGTTGAATAACCTGAATTTTCTCTTTGTTTTGATCTTTAGGATTTACTTCAACATTACTAGGCAACGTTCCTAGAGGTCTACTGCTAAGTGTGGTAGCAATACATCCCAATTGATTTTCTATGTTTCTAACTACAGGTCATTGACTTTGTATGTGATTCCCCATTTGCAATATCAATTTTTTCCATTGACAACTTTTTCTCCTTACTCTGCAAATTATTAAAACCAGGAGGGTAATAAGGTTTATAAGTTGGATTTCCTTGATTGTTGGAGTTTCCCAATGGGTTCGTAGTGTTGTTTCCTCATTGCGGATTTGCAACATTAGAATTAATTCTACCCCAACTAAAATTTGGATCATTCATCCAACCGGGATTATAGTAATTGGCATAAGGATTATTAGAATGATTATTTACTGCAATTAAGGTCTCATAAGATAATTGAGATTCTATCATTTGTCCTAATAATTTTTTCTCAAGTACAGGTGATGTATGAGAACAATTCATTCCATATTGATCTATCTTATTCGATACAACAGTTATTTGTGCAGCTAACATAGATATTGCATGATAATCATGAATACTGGCAACTCTTTTTGGATTTTACCCTTTCAAAAGGCCAATGAAGATTATTACTAGCCATATGTTCAATTAAAGAATATGTTTCATTGAATGTTTGACATTATTGATCAACCAACAACAACATCAATTATAGATCTAAGAGATCCATCCAATCCATCATAAAAGGTTTGAATTATTAACCAATTTAGAAACACATGATGTGGACACTTTCTAGGGGATCTTTAAATCTTTATCAGGCTTCATAAATTGAAATGTAATATCATTTCAAAGCTTAGTAGTTTTTGAATGTAGGAAATATTTAGATAAAAATTTTCATGATAAATCTCCCCAAGTTCTGATAGATCCAGGTGCTAACAAGTTTAATCACATCTTAGCTTTGTCCCTCAATGAAAAAGGGAAAAGTTTAGGTCTGATGGCATCATTCGACACTCCATCATATTTAAATATAGCATATAATTCTAGAAAACTAGTAAGGAGTAAATTAGGATCTTCAGTTGGAGTTCCCCCAAACTGATTATTTTGCATCATTTGGAAAATAGGAGGTTTAAGTTCAAATGAATTGACATCTACAACAAGGTTTTCTATACTCAAATGAATTTCATTTGCTGTAGGATTAACATAATCTCTTAAATGTCTCTGAAGATGTTCATTTTCATTATGAGCATTACTCAAATTGCAAGCAATTTTGCTAATATGGTCTGCCTCTTTTTATTGTTTTCAAATATTTCTAATTGTTCTTTCTAACTCAGAATTATAAGGTACTAAATTTTTAGATCTTACACTACGCATAAACAAACACAACAAATAATTTAAAATAAGCAAACACACCTAAATAACAAAATATTCGAAGTAAACTACAAACACTCTTTTTTTTAATTTTAAAATAAAAATACTTTAAATTATAAAATAGTTTACTACTACTTTTTGTTACTTCCATGGTATCAGCGCCAAAAACTTGATGCGGGTGGATTTAGTGTGTTAATTTTGTAAATATTTTTAAATATTACAAAATACACATGGTAGATACAATATCAAATATGCAAATTAATCCCAACAAAATAACTTCACTTAAAATAGTTTTATCTTTTAAAAATCTTTAAACTGTCAAACCCCCTTTAAAAATAATGCAAGTATACATATCTCTCAAGTAATAAAGAGCTCTAATGGAGTCCTAGATATTGATACCACATGGAAGTTCGAAATGCCTATGAATAAGTTCTTAAGATTATTATGTAAAGTATAATTTTAAAAATACAAAAAGTAAAGTGCAAAGGTTGAATAATAAGTAACGAGTGAATACTAACTAAAATGCAATTGAAAGACAAAGTTAATTAAACTAAATGCTAAACCTTCAAAAGTAAATTTACGAAAATTAAAACTAAGATGTTGTGAAGGAAAGTTCAAATTTAAGAAAGCATCCTTCCCTTTCACAATGAATATATGGACTGTGAAGAAATTAAAATCATTTAAGAAAATATATAAAAACTATTTTGTACCAAATAGGAGCAATCCTATTTTTTACCCTCTTCCGAGTGCATAAACAACATTGACTAATCTAGAGTTTGGTCCCTAATTTCGTGGTTAGTGAATACACCTAAAATATATAGTGCTTTTACATACATTTGTATACCTATTTTTGAGATATTGCAGTTTAATGAAAGGTATTTTTGTATTTTTCTTTCAGGTACTAGTAAAAGGGTAAAAAATGCTTAAAGGAGTGAAAAAAGATCAAATTTGAAGCAAAAAAGCTGAAAATTGTGCTAAAGTTTTTTGGTGCCTAAGCGCGAGATCCGACGCTTAAGCGCCGACTAAACAGAGAAGGCCTCACCTGAGCGCCAGAAGCCCCACACTTCAGCGTCAGAAGCAGTTATTTGGTGGTTTTCTTCATTTGGCAAAATTTTGAAGAGGTATTTGAGGCACCTATTGGCTTAAGAGAGTGGTTATGACCCCTAAGAACAAAAATATGATTAAAAGACTTGTGAAAGGAGGCATCCTTTGGAGAATTCATCGAATGTGGACACATTTTGAAGAGTTTCCAAGGCAGCTTTTGGAGATTTATAAAAGAAGGAAGTTGAGACATTTGAAAGGGTGCTTGAAAATTCTGAAAAGAGTTAGAAGAAGAGGAGTCCTAAGGAGTTTGGAGAGATAGTTTTAGAGAGATTTTCAGGCACCACAAAAATTTACTTTATCCTTTTTGTTTTTAATTTTTTTTGAGTGTTGTAAAAAAGAGAGATTCAAAGGAACTTCAAGAGTTTGGTGGAGGATTTGAGATAAGTTTTTATCTTTAGAGATTCAAAGGAACTTCAAGAGTTTGGTGGAGGATTTGAGATAAGTTTTTATCTTTGTTTCTAAACACTTCAAGAGTGTGGTGAGATTTGAGATAAGTTTTTATCTTTGTTCTTAAACAGATTCAAAGGAAATTCAAGATTGGTGGAGGACTTGAGATAAGTTTTTATCTTTTGTTTTAGACTACTTTTGGTTTTAATTGAAATGGGAGAGGACTTGAGATAAGTTTTTATCTTTTTGTTTTAGACTACTTTTGGTTTTAATTGAGACTTAGGACTTGAGATAAGTTTTTATCTTTTGTTTTAGACTACTTTTGATTTTAATTGAGACTTGTTATTGTTGAGATAAGTTTTTATCTTTTATTTTAGACTACTTTTGGTTTTAATTGAGACTTATTGTTGAAGACTACTTTTAGTTTTAATTGAGACTTGTTGTTGGTTTGACAATGATTTCTACTTTTAAACTAAAATTACTTTTGGTTTTAATTAAGACTTATTGTTGGTTTGACAATGATTTCTTCTTTTAAACTAAAGATTAAAGGAACTTTAAGAGTTTGGTGGAGAACTTGAGATAAGTTTTTATCTTTTTGTTTTGAGACTTTTTAGTTTTAATCGAGACTTCTTGTTGGTTTGACAATGATTTCTACTTTTAAACTAAAGTGTGTTTTTATTTTCTCCATGGATTCTAAGTATTTTTCTTTATCTTTCTACTTAAATTGATATGTAATTAAAGTTTGGATGGAAGTTTTGGAGAGTATTGATCTTTAATGTTGGAACAATTTGTGATGATTTAAATCCATGAACTTCATTTACTTCTTGATTTGGCCTATCGAGATGTTAAAATATGTTGTGAGAACATGTAAGAACCGGGCTGTTATTGTCTCAGTCAACAATTGAAAAGAATCACATGAGGTTGTATAAATGAGAATGTAATTCATATGATTTAGTGTAAATAAATAAGGAAATAATCATTAAAGGGTGTAGATTTAGAAGACTTTAAAGTGACAGGTTAAACCCCCAACTTAGTTTATTTTTTTAGGTTCTGATACGAGATGTTAGGCCCTAGGTGGAGGGAATCGAGGAAACTCTAGAGTGAGAGTTGGTATCATCCTTGCCTTGCCGGTCTTTAGAACTATTTAAACTTTAAATTATCTAAAGTTCTTTATAGCATCTCTAGTAAGGGTAAAGAATATAATTGCTCCTATTTGGCACAACATAATTTGCATACTTTCACAACATAATTATTATATTTATTACTGATTCAAGATAAGGAGAAAGATATTTTTCAAATTTAGTTTTTTTCTTTTACATAAACTCAAGTTATCTTTTTAAATTGTTATTGTTCTGTCAAAATATCAAAAATATCAAAAATATTTGACTTTTAATATTGCAAAAATATTTATAGTTTAAGTAATTGTCTTTTTAGAATACAAAGTTTGTTGTTGAAAAGTGCATATTGCACAATTTCCTTATGGGCTTGATATTTAGGTCTTAATCAAAAAGTTCTATCTTACTTGATAATGATACGTATACTTGTGTAGTATCCCAATATATATTTATATAAAGTAAAAAGTTAAATTCTTATTTTCTTTAAGATCAAGTTTTTGGTACTGTTGCAAAGTAAGAAAATATAAGTGAAAACTATAATTAAAGTCATTGTTATATTGTTGCATATAAACAGTAGGGATTAAGTTTTTGGCGTCGTTGCCGGGGAAATTTTTATTAAGAAGATTGATTTAAAAGCAAAAATCTATTTTTTGGAAAGTCTTATTTAAACTTTAAAAATTCTTTTATCTTATTTTGTGCATGTTTTATTTTATTTTATTTTATATTAGTGTATGTGTAGTTCAGGTTCTAAAGAACTAGTGCCTTACAATTCTAAATTAGAAAGAACTGTTAAAAAATTTGAAAAATAAAAAAAATTAAAAATCTTGAAAAATCTAAAAAATTTTTAGAAATGGCAAACCAAAACAATCAAAATGTTGAAATTCATCAAAAGTTTAGACCTTTACGAGATTATGCCAACTCTACTCTGAAATTCATAGAGAGTTTAGACCTTTAAGAGATTATGCCAATCCTACTGTAGATGAACTTTATTGTAGTATTCAAAAACCTACCTAGTGGCTAATTCATTTGAGCTTAAACCTGCTATTATCCAAATGATATCAAATAATCAGTTTAGAGGATCACCAACTGAAGATCCAAATTTACATCTTGCCAATTTTCTAGAAATATGTGCTAAATTTAAATTTGATGGTGTATCAGATGATGTCATAAGACTTAAGTTATTTCCTTTTTAACTGAGGGATAAAGCAAAGATGTGGTTGAATTTTTTAGCACATGGATCTATCAAAACTTAGGGTGATTTAACACAAAAATTCCTTGCTAAATATTTTCCACCATAAAAAACTGCAAATCTTAGAAATGAATTTAGCACAAAAATTCCTTGCTAAATATTTTTCACCATAAAAAACTGTGAAGCTTAGAAATGATATTCCATCTTTTAATTAGTTTGAAGAAGAATCTATTTATGAAGCATGTGAACGATTTAAAGAACTCTTAAGAAAGTGTCCACACCATGTTATGCCAGATTGGTTAATAATTCAAACTTTTTATAATAGATTAGTTGGATCTCTTAGATCTATTATCGATGCCCCTACTGGTGGTTCATTGATGTCAAAACCATTTCATGACGCTTATGTTTTAATTGAAAAAATTGCTACCAATAATTTTCAATGGCCTTCTGAGAGGGTGAATCCAAAGAAAGTAGCCAATATTCATGAATCTAGTGTATTTACTATGTTAGCAAATCAAGTTGCTGCAATTTCAAGGAAGTTAGACCAATATGGAATGAATTTTTCTCAACCAATTTCCATGATTGAAGAGAATTCATTAGACCAAATGACAGATTTTCAATCATCATTAGAAACTTTGAATGCCATTAATAACAAGCAGAATCAACCATATTTAAATTATTACAACCTAGGTTGGAAGAGCCATCCCAACTTTAATTGGAATAACACTACGGGTGGTAATAATCAGCAATAGGGGAACAATCAAGTAAACCCATTGGGAAACTGGAACAACCAATGGAATAATAATTATAGATCTACTTATCCTCCAGGTTTCAATAGTAATACACAATTTAAGGAGAAGAAGTTGTATATAGAAGAAGTGGTGTTACATATGGAAAATGAGTTACAAAGTCAATGAGCTACAATTAGAAAAATTGAGAATCAACTTGGAAAAATTGCAAATTCATTAAGTATTTGATCCCAAGGAACACTTCCTAACAATACTGAAACAAATTCAAAAGACCAGAATAAAAATCAAGTAAAAGCTGTTCAACTTAGAAGCAGAAGAGAGTTGGAAGGTAGGGTTCAAAAAAAAATTGAAGTAGAGAGAGAAAAAATTGAAGAATCAAAAGAGGACGCTCCAAAAGATTCTCAAAGACCTATTTCTCCAATTAAAATTAACTTAGAAAAACCACCTTCTCCATTTCCTCAGAGACTTTTTTAACAAAATTTGTATAAGCAATTTTCAAAATTTATGGAAATTTTTAAGAAGCTTACAATTAATATTCCATTTGCTGAAGCCTTAGAATAAATGTCAAGCTATATAACGTTTATGAAGGATATTCTCAACAGGAAAGGAAGTTTGAAGATAATGAGACTGTTGCACTTAGTGAGGTGTACAATGCTATAATTCAGAAGAAGCTTCCTAAAAAGCTTAAAGATCCTAGTAGCTTTACAATTCCATGTGCGATAAGAGACAGATTTTATGGGAATGCTTTATGTGATTTAGGTGCAAGCATTAACTTTATGCCATTATCAATATTTAAAAGATTTGTATTAGGAGAAATAACCCCTACTATTGTAACTCTGCAGCTAGCAGATTGTTCAATAGCATACCTTAAAGAAGTTATAGAAGATGTACTAGTGAAAGTAGATCAATTTATTTTTCCTATTGATTTCATTGTGCTTGATATGGAGGAAGATAAAGAGATACCAATCATTTTGGGAAGACCTTTCCTAGCCAAAAGAAAAATAATGATAGTGTGCAAAAAGGGGAATTAACAATGCACTTCAATGATCAAACTGTTACTTTTAACATTTCAAGATCAATAAAATATCATGCAAAAGGTAAAGATGATGAATGTTATAGAATGAATGTTATAAGATATCTGAGTGAATATCATTTCAAAACTACTTATGAATAAAACTCTGAAAAAAAGATTTGAGACACAAGCAATAAGAGGAATTAGATCAACGTGAAGATCTTTTTAAGGAAGATTCAAACAACGTTCGAGTAAGTTTTGAAATTTTGGACACTATAGAAAAAAATAAATCATTTTGTCCATCAATAGAAAAACCTTCAAAGCTTGAGTTGAAGTTACTTCCTGGTCACTTAAAATATGTCTTTTTAGGAGATTCCTCTACTTTACTAGTTCTAATTTCCTCAAAGTTCATGATGGAAGAAGAAGAAAGATTGATTAAAATTCTAAAAAATTTTAAGAAAGCCTTTGGATGGACAATAGTTGGTATTAAAGGAATCAGTCCTTCAATTTATATACATAGAATTCATATGGAAGAGAGCTACAAACCCAGGGCTGATCCTCAAAGGAGATTGAAACAACTATGAAAGAAGTTGTAAAGAAAGAAATTTTAAAGTGGTTAGATGCTGGAATTTTCTACCCTATTTTAGATAGTGCATGTGTTAGTCCAATTCACTCTGCTCTTAAAAAAGGAGTAACTGTGACTGTGAATGAACATAATAAGTTAATACTTACTAGACAAGTTACAGGTTGGCGAATATGAATTGATAATAGAAAATTAAATATTGTCAATAGGAAAGATCATTTTCCACTACCCTTTTTAGATCAAATGCTGGATAGACTAGCTGAGCATAAATACTTTTATTTTTTGGATGGATATATTGGTTATCACCAAATATAAATAACTCATAAGGATTAATAGAAAAAAACTTTTACCACTCCATATGGTACTTCTCCGTATGGTACTTTTGAGTTTAGAAGAATGCCCTTTGATTTATGTAATGCCCTTGCTACATTTCAAAGATGTATGATGTCAATTTTTTGTGATTTAAATGAAAAAGGGATTGAAGTATTTATGAATGATTTTTCAGTGTTTGGAACTTCATTTGACTTATATTTAGAATATTTATCTAAAGTTCTTAAGCACTGTGAAGAAACAAATTTAGTCCTTAATTGGGAAAAATGTTAATTTATTGTAGCAGGAGGAATTGTATTAGGACATTAAATATAAGAAAAGGTTATGGAAGTAGATCCTGCTAAAATTCAAGTGATCGCTAATTTACCTTATCCAAAAATGCAAGGGAAATTAGGAGTTTTTTAGGTCATGTTGAATTCTGCAGGAGATATATTAAATACTTTTCAAAAATTGCTAAGCCTTTATGTCATTTATTGGAGAAAGATGCTTTTCAATTTTGATGGAGAGTGCCTAAAAGCTTTTAAGTTATTAAAAGAAGCACCAATTATAGTTTCACCATATTGGGGAAAACCTTTTGAACTGATGTGTGATGCTAGTGATTATACTATTAGAGCTGTTTTAGGACAAATATATGATAAAATTTTCAAAGTTATTTACTATGCCAGTAAAACTCTTAATAAAACTCAAATTAATCATACAAGAAATGAAAAAGAGTTATTAGCAATAGTATATGCCTTTGATAATTTTAAATCATATTTAATTGGAACTCATTGTGAAGTGCATACGGATCATTCTGCTATTAAGTACTGTCGACGTTATTTCGGGTTGGTTTGTGGGGAGTTGCCCGTAAGAAGCTGTCGGTCGTCGGAATCAAAATCCCGTCGCCCGCTTCAGAAGGACATTTAAGTATGAAATCAAACTGACCCCATTTTTTTCATAGTTTAAAATTAAAGAGCACTGTACCTCAAATCCTGAATCTATCCCGAAGGATAAACACAAGACTTGAGGATGAGGCTCGATCAAATAAACTAAGGAAAGTATGACGTCTATTTGGTCTGTGAAACCTTTGTATTTGTCGATAAGTTCCCCTATTTAATATAAAGGATTAAATAGGGTTTATATTATGCTAGATTCGGACATGCTTCCTATAAGATATTTAATATAAAAGATTAAATAGGGTTTATATTAAGCTGGGTTCGGACATGCTTCATATAAGGGTACCCCTATAGTTAATTACATCTTAAATGACCAAAGTCACCTAAGAAGACTCTCGATAAAAATTCCCCTATAGTTAATTACATCTTAAATGACCAAAGTCACCTAAGAAGACTCTCGATAAAAATCTAGCCTATAGTTAATTACATCTTAAATGACCAAAGTCACTTAAGAAGACTCTCGATAAAAGTCAAGAAAGTAGTTAATTACTCACCTAAGAAGACTCTCGATAAAAATCAAGAAAAATTATCTTCAAGGAATTTCAAAGGGTATGACTCTTTAACGAAATCGGACGTAGAGGTGTGAAAGGGGATTTGTTCAAATTTGGAACATTTTATTGTAGAATCCAAAGGAAGAAGAATTAGGGGATGTCATGGATCCAAATGAGAACCTCAGTGACTTCCCAAGCTATCCTAATGTTTGGCTTCAGTTTTGAGGAGAAATATTTAGGTGTTTCATCTCACCAATTTTATTAGTTAGGGCTTACATTCGTGTGAAATGATCACACAAATAGTCTGGAAGATCTGAGGATTTAGGTCGTGACGAACGACAACCTCGGAATCCTAAGACGAGTTAGGGCTTATATTGTACAACAGAGCTATACAAAGGCCTAAAGATGTTTTATTAGTTAGGGATTACATTTGTGTGAAATGATCACACAAATAGCCTGGAAGATGTGAGAGTTTAGGTCGTGACAAACGACAACCTCGGAATCCTAAGACGAGTTAGGGCTTATATTATATAGGAGGGCTATGCAAAGGCCTAAAGATAAGGTGAGGATTTACGTTGCATAAGAAAGCAACCTCGAGGTGGGCTATACAAAGGCCTAAAGATAAGGTGAGGATTTACGTTGCATAAGCAAGCAACCTCAAATTCCTATGGCTTTGTTGTTTTAAGTCTAAGCAAGGAAGATTGGTCTAGTTGGGGAAGACAGGTTTTGCTGTTGAAGATGGCAGTGTTGCCCACCATGCTAGCTCCAAGCTCCTTACCGTGACAAGTTTGAGTTATCTAGTGTGTTGTTATAATTTCAAATCAGGTGGCCCTATGGTTGAAGTTCTTTAAATTTTATGAGGGCATATTGAAGTTGATTAGAGCGACATCGGTTAGGATCCTACGGTTCCCTCGTTCCGTCATCGCTGAGGGCATATTAAAGTTGATTTGAGCGACACCGGTTAGGATCCTACGGTTCCCTCGTTCCGGCATCACTATTTTTATTTGGATTCACTTAGTCCAAATGAACTTACTAAACTCAACTTAATGAGTTCCATAATTTCATTTAGATCGTGGGAAAATAGTCCAAATGAACTTACTAAACCCAACTTAATGAGTTCCATAATTTCATTTAAACCATGGGGATCCTCGTTAGCAACCGTAGGTTACCTCCTCCGAGGAATTCCAGATCATCCAATAGAGACATCTTATTTTAGTTAAAGTTGTAGTTTTGTGTAATGTTTGTGATTAAATTTTGAATTGTTTTACATTTTACATGTTGTGGCGGTGAATTTTATCTTGGTTGATTTTAGTTTTGGTTTTGGTTATGGTTACTGTTAAAATGCAAGTTTATGTAGGTAAATGCAAGCATGAAACATGTAAGGAAAAGGCAGAAGAAAGACGGTATTATAAACTATAAAAGCGTACCTGGCGAGTTTTCTCATTCCACCACCTGAAACTTAAAATGCATGTTAAGGCAGTTTATGAAGAGCAGGAAAGGTAAAATTTTGGTGAGTCCTTAGAAGTTTAATTAAGGATGATTCCATTAAGCAAAGAATATTCAGTTTAATAGGCTTCTTAGGTATCCAACAAGTTAGGAGGGGGAACCAGGTCCATGCCTTCCTCTCACCAACTAGTGAAAAGTCTCAAGTCCATTTAAACTTATTATGTTGCTTAATGGTTCATTCTACAAATATCCTTAATGCTCAGTGAACCCTGATGTCTCAATTATCCCTAAGAATAGGGTAATTATCACTTATCATTTAATTTGAGAAATAGGTGGGTGAAGAGCCTTGAAGGGGAGTTAGTGTAATTTGAACACTTAGCCAAATTTTAATCCTAATTGGGCTTAGTGGTGTTTCAAAGATGTTTGATTCAATCATGTTTATTTTTCTAATCTTTGTTTAATCAATTTTTAATTTAGCCTAAGTCACCACTAAGCCCTTAAGACTTAGGTGAGTGTCTTAATTAGTCTTGAAAAGGTTATTAAGTGGTCTTGATTCATGATTTGGATTTTATTTGAAAATCAAGATAGGGGTATTAAATTAATAATTATTGGACTTCAAAAGTTATACCCCTAAGTCCAAGATCATTTAATTTTAATAAACTTCCAAATTTTAATAACTTCAAAAGTATTTGGATTTTATTTGAAAATCAAGATAGGGGTATTAAATTGATTAATTATTAACTTCAAAAGTATACCCCTAAGTCCAGGATCATTTAATTTTAATAAACTTCCAAATTTTAATAATTTAGAAAATTACAACCCTAAGTCCAGGATCATCTAATTTTAATAAACTTCCAAATCTTAATAATTTAGAAATTTATCAACTTATCTTTTTAGTGAGGAAAGTGAAATTGGTTTCTACCAATTAGCCCCTTGTGTTTCAAGCATCAAAATAAATTTATTTATTAATCTTAATTAAGAAAGTGAGATTGGTTTCTACCAGTTCACCCCTTTGTGTTTCAAGCATCAAATAAATTATAAAGAATAGAGGTTACCCTCTTTTCCTCCAACCCCTTTGGGTTTCAAACATCAAATAAATTGATTAAGATTAGAGGTTACCCATTTTCCCTCCTTGTGAATTAAGCCTAAATGTTAATTAAGGCTAAATTTTCAAAATTACACATTTGCCCCTAAGGCTCTAATACTTCATAATTTGTCAAATTCAATTCAAATGACATTAAAATTTTTATCCTACCTCAGCCATGGGTCAATTAAGATATCAGAGGAGAAAATGTGATTTTTTCAAAATTCAATTTAATTTATGTAATTATTTTCATGTAAAGATAATTTTTTTCAAAGAAAATTCCTAACTTGACCAAGGTAAATTATAATCCCTTGAAATTTTTACTCGAGGTAGACCTAGGCCAGAGAAGTCTTTGGATCAAATTTCATAATTTTTTGAATTCTCTCTGATTTATTAGAATTATTTTAAATTTTGGGTTATTTAAGAAAAATAAAATATTTTAAGTGGTGAAAATTAAGTTTTGTATTTTTGAAAAATCTCTCTAAGGTCAGAAAACTCATAGGAGCAAATTTTATATTTTTTTGATTTTTCTTTGATTATATTGGAATTATTTTAGTGAAAACTCATTTTAGCCTTTTTAAAAATTATTTTTAACCTTTGAAATTCAATATCTTTATTTAGAAATTCAAGAAAAATATTCTAATTGTTCTTAAGTGATTAGGAAACAATTTAGAACATTTCCATGAGTTTTTTTATTTTTATAATTTTTATGAACTTTTAATTATTTAAATATTTAGAATAGGCTAAAAATCAAGTTTTTATTTTAAATATCATTTGATTTTTAGAAAATACCCTTGATCACAAAGAACTCAAAAAACTAAGTTTCATAATTTTTTGAGTTATATTTTGATTTTTTAAAAATCATTTAAGTGTTAAAAGTGGTATTTATCTTTAAAAATAGTCAAATGAACTCAAAATATTTTAAAATTTTTATGATGAGTTCTCTGGATCATAAATCACAGCGGAGATATGATTTTTAAAAATCATTTAAATGTTAAGAGTGGTATTTGTCTTTAAAAATCAATTTAAGTTATTGATTTTTTGAGTTATATTTTGATTTTTAAAAAATCATTTAAGTGTTAAGAGTGGTATTTATCTTTAAAAATCAATTTAAGTTATCAAATTGACTCAAAATATTTTGAAACTTTTATGATGAGTTCTCTGGATCATAAATCACAGTGGAGATTAAAAAGCAAGTCATTTAAATGTTTGTGAAATATGATGAGTTCTCTGGATCATAAATCACAGTGGAGATCAAAAATCAAGTCATTTAAATGTTAAAATTTTTCAAAATTAATTATTAAGGACATTTTAAATGATTTAACCCATGAAATTATTTCTAATGGTTTCTCTAGTCATGGTGGACCTTCCAAAATTTTCTTAGGATTTTATAACCAATATGGTAATTTCCATGATTATTTTAAAGAAATAATGTGAAATATCTTGAAAAATATGGGTCTCTATATAGGAAGCTCCTCTGACTTTGGAAAAATCAGAGAATACTTCCCCTAATAGAGGCTACAATATGCTAAAATTCCAAGCCAAGGTGATGTGTCATTATGCATGGAGAATCAAATGATTTAAAATAGTGTTTAATTAATTAAAAATAAAATATGCACCAAATAAACTTGAAATTTTTTTCATATTATTCTCCTTTGTCCACTGAGCAAGTGGGTACTTTTATTTTATTTTTGTGATTTTTCTACACAAAGTTATGAACTTTCTAAGTTAAGGGTTGTCGGCACTATTTTTGGTGTGGGGTTTGCCCGTAAGAAGCTGTCGGTCATCGGAATTGAAATCCCGTTGCCTGCTTCGGAAGGACGTTTTAAAAATTTTAGTTTTGAAAAAGATGAAGTCAAACTGACCCCATAATTTTCATAGTTTAGATGAAAGAACGCTTTACCTCAAATCCTGTATCTATCCCGAAGGATGAACACAAGAGTTAAGGGTGAAGCTCGATCAAATAAACTGAAGAAAGTTATGACATTCGTTTGGTCTGTGAAACCAATGTATTGGCTGACAAGTTCCCCTATTTAATATAAAGAATTAAATAGGGTTTATATTATGCTGAGTTTGAGAAAAACTTCCTATAAGGGCAAGCCCCTATAGTTAATGACATCATAGATAATTGAAGTTACCTATGAATACTCTCAATNTTCCACCACCTGAAACTCAAAATGCATGTCAAAGCATTTATGTATATAGAGCTGGAAAAGTAAAATTTTGGAAACCTTCCTAACTCTATATTGTGTATTGGGAGTCCTTAAATTTTAAGGAAAATATTATTAATTAAAACATACAAGTTTAAGATCCCTAAGGTATTCACCAGATTAAGAGTAGGGAGCAGGTCCATGCAACCTTCTTAATGTTTGGTAAAAGGCCTTGAGTTCGTTTAAACTTTATTATGTTGCTTGTCTTTTAATTTGAAGATTATGTTGGTGAAGACCCTAAAGGGGGCAAATTAGTGTTATTAAGAACACTTTGACAAATTTTTAGTCCTAATTGGACTTGTAGTGTTTTAAAAAGAGTATTGATTATGTTGATTTTTCTAATCCTCTTTTAACGAGTGGATTTTGACTTAAATTCACCACTGAGCCCTTAAGTCCTCTTATGGATTTTAGCCAAATTTTTAGTCCTAATTGGACTTGTGGTGTTTTAGAAGAGTTTAATTATATTGATTTTCTTAATCCTCTTTTAACAAGTGGATTTCAACCTAAGTTCACCACTGAGTCCTTAAGACCTGAATGTATTAAGTGTGTGTATAGATTTTGAAAAGATTTGAAACTTTAAGTGATCATAAGTCCTTAAGACCTGAATGTATTAAGTGTGTGTATTGAATCCTCTTTTAACAAGTGGATTTCAACTTAAGTTCACCACTAAGTCCTTAAGACTTAAGTGAGTGTATTAAGTGTGTGTATTAATTTTGAAAAAATTAAAAAATTTTTAAGTGATCATTATCAAGATCATTTTAAACATCATTTTGATTATCAAACAAGGGTGTGAAATCATTGATTTCCAAAGTTATACCCTATAAACATCATTTTGATTATCAAACAAGGGTGTGAAATCATTGATTTCCAAAGTTATACCCCTCAATTCAAAATTCATTTTATGCTAATAAAGTTTTCCAAAATTTTGATAATTATGGGAATTATTCATTTATCCTATAATTTGGCAAAGTGAAGTGGGTTTCTACCAATTAAACTTATTTTTTATTGCAAATCATCAAATGAGTTAATTAATATCATAAATTACCCATTTCCCATTTTGATTAAGCCTAAACGTTCATTAAGGCCAAAATATCCAAAATTACAATTTTGCCCCTAAGGGTCCAAACTTTCATAATTTGTCAAATTTAAGTCAAATGACTTTGAGATTTTTATGTAACCCTACTAATAGGTCAATTAAGACATCAGCAGAGAAAATGTGAATTTTTACAATTTAATTTAATTCATATAATTATTTTCATGCAAAAATGTGCATTTTCAAAGAAAATTCCAAAAGATGATCAGGACAATTCGTAATCACTTGAAATTTTTATGTAAGCTATCCCTAGACCAGAAAGTCATTTGGCCAAAATTTCCTAATTTTTTGAATTTTCTGTGATTTATTAAAATTAATTGAAGCTTTGGGGATTTTAATAAAAATTAAATATTTTACATGTTGAAAAATATGTTTTATATTTAATAAAATCATTTTTAAGTTTAGATATCTTTATTTTTAGACCTTGGAAAAAATATTCCAATGATTCCTAAGTGTTTAAGAAATGTTTGGAACATTTTCATGAGTTTTTAGTATTTTATGATTTTTTTATTATTTTTAATTATAAAAAATAATTAAAAATAACTTAAAAGTTTTTATTTTAAATATATTATTTATTTTTATTAAATCCCCCTCATATCAAAGAACTCAAAAAATTAAGTTTCATAATTTTTGGAGTTATATTTTGATTTTTAAAAATCATTTATGTTTCAAATGTGATGGTCACTTTTAAAAATCAATTAAAAATATTAAATGATCTCAAAATGAATTGAAATGTTTATGGTGAGTTCTATGACTCATAAGCCACTGTGGAGAACAAAAATAAAATGATTTTGATCTCTGTGTGCTCCAAATTAAATGTTTTAAGCAAATTAAGGTTTGCTTAAAAACAGTGATGTTTTGATTCTTAAAAATCTTATTTCTTAAGACTACTCTGGCCATAGGGAACTTATATGAATTTTTGTAGAATTTTCTAAGTCATATACAATTTTCTATAATTATTTGAATAGAAAATGCATAAGAACTTAGAAAATTAAGATCTCTATTTAGATATCTTTTATGTCATTGAAAAAATGCTTAAATTGTTCACCTAGACAGAGGTTACAACATATAAAATTTTGGGATTAAGGTGATAATTCAATATGAATGGAGAATTGAAAAACCCCTAACACTAATGATTCTCCTCTGTTCACTGAGCAAGAGGGTAATTTTATTTTATTTTTATGAGATTTCATGAATCTCCTCTGTTCACTGAGCAAGAGGGTATTTTTATTTTATTTTTATGAGTTTTCAATGAATCTCCTCTGTTCACTGAGCAAGAGGGTATTTTTATTTTATTTTTATGAGTTTTCTAACCACAGGAATCTCCTCTGTTCACTGAGCAAGAGGGTATTTTTATTTTATTTTTATGAGTTTTCTATATGGTTCTCCTCTGTTCACTAAGCAAGAGGGTATTTTTATTTTATTTTTATGAATTTTCTATGTACAAATCTCCTCAGTTCACTGAGCAAGAGGGTATTTTTATTTTATTTTTATGAGTTTTCTATGCAAAAGATATGGATTTTTGAAGTTTAGGAGCTATTTTCTGAATTTATTAAATATCCTATTTATTTATCCAAACTGCGGGCTGACTGGATCCTCGGATCCGTCGAAAAGCCACGCGGCGCGCTCCTATTCGACACCACCTTCCGAGTCAATTGCCACGCGTCCCGCTGTTTCATTCCATAGGATGATCCGGCTTGATCTTCATCATCCATTCAATACACGCGAAGATGGACGGCATCCGTTCATCGTCCCCGATGGAATGATCCCGTGTCCGTCCACACTAAAATTTTAAGATCTCGACCTAGACTTAATTAAATCAATTCGGATTTGATCCTATGGACTCTTCTAAGTGAGACAAACATATCCATACGGTTAAGATGCCATGAGATCAAGCTTAAGTAAATGGAGAATCAAAATAAGCTCGGGAGAAGAAAAAGTTTTATACATTTGCTCTGAGAAGGGAGGCTTCGATCAGAGGTGCTTGGCACATTCGTTGGGGTCCAAGGAGGTTAGGGATTAAGTCCCTGGTTTTGGTGTAAGTTCTAGGTATGAATTCGATCACGGTCGGATTTGGGTGTTGGTCTAGAGCTATGGCAGAGGCTCTATGGAAGGGAGATTTGATGGGGCTTTGGCTTCTTTCACTCTTGTGAAGTTGTAGGCTATTGGGGATTTGGTGTTGAGTAGGTTGGGATTGGAATTTGTCCTAATTTTGGGCAGGAATTCAAGCTCAAAATTGGATTGTCATGGTGGAGTTGAGAGGAGAAAATGGATTGCAATGAATTAAGGGTCTCTTAGGGAAGCTCTCTGAGGAGTTTGGAAGGCCTCAGTGAAAATTTTTTTACCACACACTATTCATGGTCGTGGGGTATATTTTATAGATATTGGCTAAGGGGAGGCTTATCTGGCTAAATGAGGGGTTAGCTCCACTGCTTAGGTGTCAAGCAGAGCATCCCTCAGCTCAATTTGGGCTGAGGTGGCTTCTTGGCATGAGTTTAGGTTTCGGCCATGTAGGGGCTCATGGTTTTGGGCTTTTGGGTTAAGGTGGTTAACCAAGGCTTGGACCATGGTTAAGGCTTATGATGCTCAGTAAAAATGATTAAGGTGGCTAACCAAGGGTTGGATCATGGTTAAAGCTTATGATGCTCAGTAAAAATGGCATCATAGGGTATGGACATGTGGTATGGAAAGTACATTGATTTAACCCCTTTATTATCTCTTTAAAAAATTTTTTAAAAAAATTTACCCATGAGATAAATATCAAGTATAACCATGGATGGATGGCTGGCTTTAAACTCAACCCTAAGGTCTAAGATGAGTCATGGTAAGGCTCATTTGACCATATCAAGCTCAATTGGTTTGGATTTGACCATAAGTTCAAGAAGGTGCATATGACCAAATTTTATGTGTGGACTAGGTTAGTCATGTCAATTGGCCCAATTAAATATGGAATTTGGTGTAAGAGACCATAAGGAACAACTTTCATGAAGGGTGAAAGTTATTTTGAGGTCAATTAGTTAATCAATTTGGTGGATTTTTTATTTTTGATCCATTTTAAGCATGTTGGGCTAAGTTTGGGTCAAAATTTGGCTAGCCGTGGGCTAAGTCCAAATTGATTGTTGTGGTTGGTGTAAAACATCATAATGAACAATTTTCATGAAGGATAAAAATTGTTTTGAAGTTGACTTGATGGTCAATTTGAATGGGTTTTGATGGGTTTAGATTTAGACCTAAATTAAGCATGTAGGGCTAAACTTGGGTCAAACTTGGGATAGCTTTGGGCTAAGTTCAAATTAATTATTGTGTTTGGTGTAAAACGTCATAATGAACAATTTTCATGAAGGATGAAAATTATTTTGAAGTTGACTTGATGGTCAAACTTGGGCTAGCTTTGGGCTAAGCTCAAATTAATTATTGTGTTTGGTCACAAATGACCTCACAAAGGATTTTTAACACAAATTGGATGCCAATTTGAGGTTTAGGGCATTTAATTGTTGAGATTTGGGGTGTTAGCCAATATTGGGGCTAGTTGGGGGTTTTGGTCAAAGATGGTCAAATTGACCAAATTAGATCATGGTGTAGTGGAAAAAAATGAAATTGAGAATATTTTGGATTTATTGGGATTTTTTGGGAATTTTTAAAATTTTTGGATTTTTGGGCCATGGAGGGGCATTTTGGTAATTTGGCATTTTTGGCAAATGTGGATATATTCAAAGTGTTTGGAATAAGTTTTGATCAATTTTGGGTATTTTGGCAAAAATTTGGGAATTTTGGCCAAATTTGGGTCCCAAGGGCAGTTATGTAATTTGGATGTGCTTAGGGGCAAAAGACCAAGTTTGGCATTTCAAATGTAATTGGTTAGAGAACCATTTTAAATGAGTCATAGATCAATGAAATCTTTATTTTGGGTCCCCATGTATTGGTCTTAGCTAGAGTATTGTGAGGGTATGGTGAGGGTATGGTGTACCTTAGCTCCAAGCCAACACCAGGGTGAATCCTAAGGCCAAGTAGTCCTATAGGAACTTTCCGTGAGTTCCCTCATAATGATCTTACCTACTAAGTATTAGAGGTTAGGATCAATATGTGGAACTTCAAGTTGTGTAAAAAAAAAATTTTGAGTTTCTAATGGTGAGGGTATCTTTTCTAGTTTTCTAAGACTAGTCAATAGGAAAGTCCTACGGCTAGACTTAGGCTACTAAAGAAGTTTCTAGACCTTAACCAAAAGTAAGGTCAACAAATGGACCCCCAATAGGTGTGGTGTGCTGGGCAAGCACACCGCACGTATTGGTGTTAACCGACGAGATCAACAAGATCAAANTTTAGACCTAAATTAAGCATGTAGGGCTAAACTTGGGTCAAACTTGGGATAGCTTTGGGCTAAGTTCAAATTAATTATTGTGTTTGGTGTAAAACGTCATAATGAACAATTTTCATGAAGGATGAAAATTATTTTGAAGTTGACTTGATGGTCAAACTTGGGCTAGCTTTGGGCTAAGCTCAAATTAATTATTGTGTTTGGTCACAAATGACCTCACAAAGGATTTTTAACACAAATTGGATGCCAATTTGAGGTTTAGGGCATTTAATTGTTGAGATTTGGGGTGTTAGCCAATATTGGGGCTAGTTGGGGGTTTTGGTCAAAGATGGTCAAATTGACCAAATTAGATCATGGTGTAGTGGAAAAAAATGAAATTGAGAATATTTTGGATTTATTGGGATTTTTTGGGAATTTTTAAAATTTTTGGATTTTTGGGCCATGGAGGGGCATTTTGGTAATTTGGCATTTTTGGCAAATGTGGATATATTCAAAGTGTTTGGAATAAGTTTTGATCAATTTTGGGTATTTTGGCAAAAATTTGGGAATTTTGGCCAAATTTGGGTCCCAAGGGCAGTTATGTAATTTGGATGTGCTTAGGGGCAAAAGACCAAGTTTGGCATTTCAAATGTAATTGGTTAGAGAACCATTTTAAATGAGTCATAGATCAATGAAATCTTTATTTTGGGTCCCCATGTATTGGTCTTAGCTAGAGTATTGTGAGGGTATGGTGAGGGTATGGTGTACCTTAGCTCCAAGCCAACACCAGGGTGAATCCTAAGGCCAAGTAGTCCTATAGGAACTTTCCGTGANCCTAGGGGCAAAAGGCCAAGTTGGGCATTTCAAATGTAATTGGTTAGAGAACCATTTTAAATGAGTCATAGATCAATGAAATATTCATTTTGGGTCCTCATGTATTATTCTTAGCTAGAGTATTGTGAGGGTATGGTGTACCTTAGCTCCAAACCAACGCCAAGGGTGAATCCTTAGGCCAAGTAGTCCTATAGGAACTTTCCTTGCGTTCCCTCATAATGATCTTACCTACTAAGTATTAGAGGTTAGGATCAATATGTGGAACTTCAAGTTGAGCAAAAAAAAAAGAGTTTCTAATGGTGAGGGTACCTTTTCTAGTTTTCTAAGACTAGTCAATAGGAAAGTCCTACGGCTAGACCTAGGCTACTAAAGAAGTTTCTAGACCTCAACCAAAAGTAAGGTCAACAAGGGTATTTAAATAAATAGGAAAAGCCCTATTTATCTATGTAAACAGCGCATGCTGACTAGATCTTAGGCAGCTCCGAAGGCATGCGTGGCGCGCTCTGATTGGACGCCGCCGCCCACGTAGCTGAAGTTTGGTGGAGGGTGGAGGTGTATTGGGTTCTGTCCTTATTTCTGGCAGGGTTTCAAGCTCAAAATTGAGCTCCGGCAGTGGGAATGGGTGAGGGAAAATGGTTGGAATGCACTGAGGGGATCTTAGGGAAGCTCTGTGTTAAGTTTGGAGAGCCTCTCTAAGAAAATTTCAGCACACCTCTCATGGCCGCGGGAGGTGTGGAGGTCTCAAAGAAGCTCTGTGAGTGATTTGGGAAGCTCTCTCTGAGAAAATTTTTAGCACACCTCCCATGGCCGTGGAGGTGAGTTCCTGTGTGAAGTTTGGAGAAGCCTCTCTGAGAAAATTTCAGCACACCTCCCATGGTCGTGGGAGGTGATTTTAAAATGGTCATGGTGGCTCTCAAATAAGTTTGTGTGCATTTAGGTGGAGGGCAGAGGAGCTCTTCAATTTGATTTGGATGAGCTGGCCTCTAGGTTTGATTCGGGTGAGATGCCATGGGGGTGGCTCTCAGTTTTGGGCTTTTTCGGCCACTAGGCTGGCTAGCCGGCGATGGGGAGGTGGCTAGGAGCTCAATNTAATATTAAAGTAAGAATTGAAATTATTAGATCAATTCTTGAAGGATGTGAATTAGAAATATCGGACTAATTTAAAGTGAAAATTATCCGATCCATTTGGGAAAAACATAAATCAGAAGTATCGAACTGATTTAATGTAAAAATTGAAATTATCATATCAATTATGAAAAGTTGTGAAGCAGAAGTATTGAACTGATTTAATGTAAAAATTGAAATTATCGAATCAATTATGAATCAGAAGTATTGAATTGATTCAAAGTAAAGTTATGAATCAAAAGTATTGAACCAATTTAATGTAAAAATTGAAATTATCAGATCAATTATGAATCAGAAGTATTGAACTGATTCAAAGTAAAGTTATGAATCAGAAGTATTGAACTGATTTGATGAGAAAATTGAAATAATCAGATCAATTTTGAATCATAAGTATTGAACTAATTTGAAGTAAAGTTATGAATCAGAAGTATTGAACTAATTCGATGAGAAAATTGAAATTATCAGATCAATTATGAATCAGAAGTATTGAACTGATTCAAAGTAAAGTTATGAATCAGAAGTATTGAACTGATTCGATGAGAAAATTGAAATTATTATATCAATTTTGAATCGGAAGTATTGAACTGATTCAAAGTAAAGTTATGAATCAGAAGTATTGAACCGATTCGATGAGAAAATTGAAATTATTAGAACAATTTTTGAATCAGAAGTATTGAACTGATTCGATAAGAAAATTGGAATTATTAGATCAATTTTGAAAAGTTATGAATCAGAAGTATCGAACTGATTCAAAGTGAAAATTGAACTTATCGGATCAATTATGAATCAGAAGTATCGAACTGATTTAATGAGAAAATTGAAATTATTGGATCAATTTTTTTTTAAAACAATAAATCAGAGTTATCAGACTAATTTAAAATATCCTGTGTTTCAGAAAGTTTAATGTGTAGAAATTTATGTTATTGTTTTTTTAAAAAAAAAATTTGCAAGATTTATTTGCAAATATCATATAAAGTTTGTGATTCCACAGGGATATCGCGGAAAACAAAATTATGTAAAAAGTGTGATTTTGTGGGGATGTAGACCGAACGAGGTCATACTGCACAAGCAAGGAATCTCAAAATTAAGATTCCTTATTTGGCAAATTTAATTTGTTTGTTGTAAAATTTTATTTTGAAAATGTTTTGTTCTGTTCATTGTTACGAACCAATACATAATTCAGTGGTTTTCAACCGTATTAAGAAGAGTTTATATCAGAAAAAAATTTTTAAATTCTTCATTATTGATTCACACAGCATTTTTATAATATATCATGTATATATCTCAAAAGATGAAAAGTACATCATGCTATTCGCATTACTAGTACATTCATGAGTACACAATATAAAGTACAAAATAAACTATCCTCATATCGCTGGTTGCATATTTGCACATCTTGTATGTCTACCAGAAGAAGATCTTCTTGCAAACTGTATTATGAGTTTCTAAACAAGCTGACCTTCTAGGCTGTTGTTTTAGGATAGCCTAGTGGTGCAACGAGTTCATAACTCATATGGCTGCAACTGTTCAAGCTCCATGTCTGGCTGAAATCCATAGGGGGTTTTGTCGTCGCTCATTCTTCTGAAAGTTATCGACACTCGACGTGTCGAACTCCAGGAATGTAATGTTTTGCTATGTCAGCCCCATTTCCTTTTAGAATCAAGATAGATCCTCTTGGTAAGGAAATCTCAATAGATCCTTGGAACTCTCCTGGACCAACTATGTCTATATCTGTGCCAAATAGCATACTGCTCTCTGATGTGAAAGAGATTGTACAAACGGACGATCAAAGTCATGATGATCAATATGTGGAGGAATACAATCCCCTTCTTCATAAATTTTGATTGTGCAACTATTGGGGATACAATTAGATGGAATTATATTCCATTGAACCAGTCGTGTAATCATCTATTTTATCATAGGTGGCATCGGCTCCTCCTGTTCATGTTGTAAAATTCCCGACAGATTTCCTTGTCGATCTATTTTATAATTATAACAACAGCCGCATTGTATCGTGATGCGACCCTTGCCTCTCATCCATTTTTTAGGCTCTGAATATGTTCTTCCATATAGCAACCCTGCTTTGCCTCTGATTTGGAGTTCAAACACACAATCAAGTACCTCTTGTTGTTCCGTGAGAGAGAAGACTTATGTGTATAATTCCAACCCTTCCAAAATATTGACATATTCTCCATCAACTATTTTGAAATGTTCAAAAACGTTGCATTTAACGTTTATGGATCTTTGCAAGCTCAACATTGCTTGGATATGCTGGATAATGTGCTTCATCATTAATTCAATTATCAATAATTGGCTGCCATGTCAGTGGTGGTATTGCTCCCACCGGATTATACGCCTCAACTTGAGTTGGCACATGATAGATATCCTATGGATAATGCTGAATTGTATTTGCATCATCTATCGGCAAATCATCATATCTTATCAGCTCATTAGCTGATGAGTAATTATCATAATTACAATATTGTTCTAGATGTAGAACATTGCAATGTGGACATTCTACAAATGCTCCTGTAAAATGTCCTTGTTCAAGTGTTGTGGAATGACAAGTAGAACAAACCAAACTGTCATTAGAGTGGACCCATACTGGTGATGGTTCCGGACGCCGTACCGATTGTACTTCCTCTTCTGTCAACGGCAGACTATCAGAAGACTCCTTCATGTTGACATTATTCATGTATTCTTCTGGGATTGCAAATAACTTTTCTTTTTCTTTCCTGACTTTGGCTAGAGCTCTTTGTCTTTTTCGGTCAGCATTTCTTTGCTGAGTTCTCCGCAACAAAGCGAAAGGTATTTTCTTTTCATCGGCAATTATCAAATGTCCTGTTGTAGTAGCCACCATGGAGGGCAGACGGCGGCTTGGCCCCGTCATTGGATCATGTTCTTCGATGATTTCTTTCCCTTTTGAGGAAGGGAGACTCCTGGTACTGAATTTAAGTAATGAGGGCAATCACACTTTTTCTTGTTCTTCAACAGCATCCATTAGTGGATTTTCATATTCTATGTTAACATCGTCGAATTTCACATCAAAGTCAATTATCCCACCTTGCGGTATCTCATCTTTGTTGAAAGCAAGGTTCAAACCATCTTTGAAAGCAAAGATCAGTCGCGATCCCGACATCTTCTCCATTAATTAACAGGGAGACATTAGTGAGTTTGAATTGTTTATGAACCAGAACAAAACATAGTTCAATTAATATATATTTTATGTTGTTAGTATATATGTAGAAAAGAATGGATATAATATGTGATACTAAGAATTTTCATTAATTTTTTGATATTGATAAAAAAAATTTATTTGGTCATAGACTTTTCAGACCATATAAACAACCCCAGAACTTATCTAAAATTCACAAAAAATTTTCATATGTATGCGACAAACTAATAGCGGCAAGCATTGTCATGTTGCGTAGTAGGCTTTCNTTTGTTTGAAGTTTGGTGTTGTGTAGGTTCGGATTGAAGTTTGTCCTGGTTTTGGGCAGGAATTCAAACTCACAATAGGATTTCTGTGGTGGAATTGGGAGAGGGAAATGGTTGGTAATGTGCTAAGGGACTCTTAGAGAAGCTCTCTGAGGAGTTTGGGAGGCCTTGGTGAAAAAATTTTTACCCCCCTATTCATGGCCGTGGGGTAGCATTTTATAGAAATTGGCCAAGGGGAAGCTTGGCTGGCCAATTGATGGGTTAGCTCACTGCTTAAGTGCAGCTCTCAGCTCAATTTGGGCCGAGGTGGCTTCTTGGCATGAATTTGGGTGTTGGCCATGTGGGGGCTCACGATTTTGGGCTTTAACTTGGGTTAAAGTGGTTAAACAAGGGTTGGGTCATGGTTAAAGCTTATAAAGAGCAGTAAAAATGGCATCATAGAGTATTGACCTGTGGTATAGCAAGTACTTTCATTTAACCTTCTCATTATCCCTTTAAAAATTAAAGAAAAAATTTTACCCATGAGATAAATATCAAGCTTAACCAGGGGTTAGTGGCTGGTTTTAAACTCAACTCTAGAGTCTAGGATGAGTTAAGTTAAGGCTCATTTGACCATACCAAGCTCATTTGGTTTGGATTTGACCATAAGTCCAAGAAGGTGCATATGACCAACTCTTGTGTTTGGACTAGGTTAGACATGTCAATTGTCCCAATTAAATATGCAATTTTGTGTAAGAGAACATGAGGAACAACTTTCATGAAGGGTGAAAGTCATTTTGAGGTCAATTGGTTAATCAATTTGTATGAGGAATAACTTTCACGAAGGGTGAAAGTCATTTTGAGGTCAATTGGTTAATCAATTTGAAGATTTTTGATTTTTGACCCATTTTAAGCATATTGGGCTAAGTTTGGGTCAAACTTGAGCTAGATTTGGTTTTTGACCCATTTTAAGCATATTGGGCTAAGTTTGGGTCAAACTTGGGCTAGCTTTTGGTTTTGGACCCATTTTAAGCATGTTGGGCTAAGTTTGGGTCAAACTTGGGCTAGCCTTGTTTGATTTTTGACCCATTTTAAGCATGTTGGGCTAAGTTTGGGTCAAACTTGGGCTAGCCATAGAACTTTCATGAAGGGTGAAAGTCATTTTGAGGTCAATTGGTTAATCAATGTGGTGAATTTTTAAACTTTCATGAAGGGTGAAAATCATTTTGAAGTCAATTGGTTAATCAATTTGGTGGATTTTTGATTTTTGACCCATTTTAAGCATGTTGGGCTAAGTTTGGGTCAAACTTGGGCTAGCCATGGCCTAAGC
>JXCR01092719.1:7441-24401 GCA_002079205.1 Phalaenopsis hybrid cultivar | reverse complement strand
AAAAATAGGATTGAATCAATTGGTTTGTTAAGTTAAATGCACGTCGCTTAAATTGTATGGTGTTAGATTGTAAGTTTTGGCTCATCATTTAGAAGCCAAACAAATATTTAATTATAATTCCAACTTGAGCAAAAAGCATTTAAAGTGCATTAGTCATAAGCGATGAATAAATAAATGGCAAGAGGATCATAGTCGATAAAGGAAAAATATTAAAAAAATGTCAGTTGTTCTTATGTTCACCAATCAAGGATCTCAAATCCATATTCCCATCTCAAATTTGGGTTCATGAAAAGCCCTAACTGTGAATATAGAAGGCAAAAACTACACATGATTAGGGAGGGTTACAAATAAATTGAAAATAAATCCAAGATGAATGAAATTACTTAAATATGAAGACGGTGAAAAAAAAAATGAAAAACAAGAAATGACCACGAGGGAGGATGTAGAAGAGGCCCTTGAAGGCGCCTTCAAAGAGGAGTAGTGGATGGATTAATGGAGGGGTGATAGACTGATTTCGATTTATGTGAAGTTGGATTTTCCCTTGATAGGGCTCGGTGACAAAGAACTAGAGCCCTTTTCCCTTAAAAAAGAATATTTACTATTATTTTAGATTTTATCTTTTCTGCTTCGCTTCTATATTGCCTTATAGATTAGACGCCAAAACTATATTATGTTTTGGAACTTCAGTGGTGCTAAGCCAAAACAAAGTATCAACAAAATAGCTTGCACTCTGCACAAGACTAGAAAATGTCAATGTAAATACAGACAAAACATTAAATGGCAAACAATACAAAAGCAAGTCCACCCAAATACAGCATTCTCCTGCTGATAAATAACTTTCATGTGAAATCTAGTTCCACATAAACAATATAAAAGAATAGTAAGATTATCCATTCATCTATTGAGGTTTACAAAAGGGAAGGCTTTAACTGATGACCCCTACCTCCCTCCTTTATTGCAAGTTGAAGTAATTATCTTGCATGTCATATTTCAGTTTGCTCTTATACCAGGATATATGTAATTAAATTATAACAATGCCATCAAAAGGTGCACAAACTACTGGCAGCTATAATTGAGTTTCATCTCAATAGAAAAGATCAACAAATTTAATCAGTCCAAAAAGCCAATAAACCGTACAGGAAAACAAATGTAGGGTAGAAAATCAAAAGCTTTGGGCTATCCAGTTTAAGGAAACGTGCAACGATTTTGGCTCATAATAAACGAAACTATAAACTTTGCATCCGTTTAACGTCTTAAAATATAATAAAAGCTAAAAGAGAGAGAACCTCTTCAACAATAATGTTCGCCATAAAAATCACAATCGCAGGGAAATATATAAAGAATTGGATCGCAGACTTTAGAGAAAATTATCTGCTCAGGGGAACGGAGAAGCTAACCCCATGTCCATATCGTTGTAGTCATCGTCCGCCATCTTACTGATAAACTCTTGCTTTTTTCCAAGTTCTTTCTGTCGTCCTGCGTCAAACTCTCGCCTAAAACCCTAGCTCCAATGCCACGGGGATCTTATAGAGAATTTACTAATATAGCCTAATTCAGGGGAATTTACCCGAACATCATATAATTCTTTTATTTACATATTTAACATTTAAATTTAATATTTCTAGTTATAACACTTTAACTTCATAATTTTATGTAAATGATGCTAATAGTTGTTGTGGACTATCAATATTGATTGTTATGACACATGTATGGATATACAATTGTTATAGCATAGTTGTTGTCTTTAATTATTAATTTATGATTGTTGTAAACTAATTCACGTTGTTGTTTATGAACACTTGTCATAGCTAGGGTGTACACGGGCCGAATATGAACGAGCTGAGTTCGTATTCGTGTTCAGCTCATTTGAAATTATTTCTGTTTGAAATAGGCTATTGTTCAAAATTGTTCATCAAATATATATTTGTGTTCGGTTTAATTGATTTTAATTTGTTTTGAATTGTTCAAATATTCTAATTAAGCTCGTGTATGGCTCGAATTAGTGCCCAATAACTACAAATTCAAGTGGGCCACAAGACTATTGTGCTCAAAAGAGGCATTTTTCAGCTTTAAAGATTTTTTATGGTTGTGAGAAAACCTTGCTTAGAGGTGCAAAAATGGAAAATTAAAAAATATTTTTTATTGCATTTTTTTATTTATTTGGGTCATTTCCGTATATACCAATCAATTCCTATTTATTTAGATATCTATCATCCGAAAATAAAATAATTTGTGGGTTTTTTTAGGGGCTTTGCATACGTATTAGCTAATCTTATGTATTTACATATCAAACACATAAACTTTACTTCTTACATTTATACAACCCAAATTTAATATAGATTTTTTTTAAAATACAAGATAAAATTTTATATAAAAATTATTATTATTTATTTATTTCAAGCTAAAATAAGTCGAACGTCTGCACATGTGTTGTATTAAATAAACATAAATTCTCATATTACGAACAGATGAAAACAAATAACTTAATATAAGAAATTAATATTATGATAGGATGATGAAATATAGATTCTATCATCGATAAATTAATGAAATTAGTATATTTTATGATTCCTTATGCATTTGAGAAAAGACTAAGACCCAAATGGTGGGTGTGACATGAAGGTAGTGATCCAGATAATATGTGTGTCGTGGAGGCAGTGAAACCATTTGAAATGCATTGCCCTCTCGCAACAAACATAAATACATGAGTTATTAAACAAAGCCTTGATGAAAAAACAATGAAACATTTTAAAAGTAAAAAAAAAAGGTATTATATGAATACTATTAAACTTTTAAAATGAAATTTAATAACTTTTCGTATTTTGAATTATATATCAATAGTTTGTTATTAATATTATTTATTTTATTCTCAATCAACCATATGCCATTCTTCATTAAATAAAAGAGGCTTTTCATATGGGCACGATAAGATAATAGAATTACGCAAAAAATTACTTGAATTTAAGAAAATAAGAGCAATACAACACTGGAAAAACGCAGGAGCTCAGACAATCGATGAAGCCAGCTAAATTTTTGCCCGATATTTGGCNTCTTTTTCTCACTCTCTCTCCCTCTTTATTTCTCTCATTCTCCCTGTCCCACTTTAACTCTCTCATTCTCTCTCTCATGTGCTCTAACTCTCTCTCAATCTAACACTTTCACACACTCTCTCTCTCAATCTCTCTTTCTCTTCTTCTCTCACTTTCTCTCTCTAACACATTTTTCTCTCGCTATCATTTATTTCTCACTTTATCTGTCCTTCTCCCTTATCCCTGTTATTCTCTGCCTTACCCACTTTCTATATCAGTATTTCTCTTTTATAATCTCTCTCACTTTCTCTGTTGTGCTCTCCTCTCTTTAGCTTTGCATCTCTCTCACTATCTCTCCTTCCCTCACTTTTTCTTTCTATAGCTCTCTTCTACTTCACTTCTCTACCTCATGCTCTCCCTCTCCACCCCTTCATCGCTCTCTATCCCTCTTTCCATTCCTCTCTCTCCTTCTCTTTATCCCTTCTCCTCTCCCCCCTTACCTCTCCTTTCCTCTTCGCTCTCCATCTCTCATTCCATCCATCTCTCTCTCCTTCTCATCCTCTCTTTACCTCAACCACCTTCCTTGTCTTCTATCTCACTCTCTCTAACTCTCTCCATTGTTCTCTCTCACTCTCCCCTCACTCTCTATCTCTCTCTCTCTTCCTTCACTCTCTACCTCTCTGTAGCTCTCTCTGTACTTCTTTCTCTTATCTCTCTCTCATTCTCTCCCTCACTGTATCTCCCTCACAGTCATCTCTATCTCCCTATCTCTCCCTTTCTATCTCTCTTACTCAATCTTCCCCTCTCTACTTCACTCTCTATCTCCCTTTATTTATCTTCTATTCCTCTTACTATCCTCCACTCTCTCTTGCTAGAAACCTATTTCCCTTTCTCACTTTATTTCTAACTCTCTCTTGCTCTCTCTTAGTCCCTCACTCGCTCTCTCACTCACTAACTTCTCTGACTCCATTTAACCTCTCCTCACTCTTTTACTCGCTTCTCTCTCATCTTTATCTCTCTCTCAACCATCCTTTCTCACTTACAGTCTCGTTTACTTTGTTCAGTCTCTCACTTATTTTCTCTTTCAGTCTCTATTGCTCTCCCAATTATTCTCTCTTGCCTTTCTTTCTTAATTGTTTATGTTCTATCTGTCCTTCTCCATCTTGCTCTCTCCCTCTCTCTCTCAAATTTATCTCTCTCTACCCTACCCACTCTAACACTCTTTCCCTCTCTCACCTCTCATTGTCTCTTTCCCNCGAATTTAGCTTTGTGCAGAGCTTCATCACTAAGATCATTAACGACATTGATGTCGTCCTTAACCCACCCACTCCATCAGCTGCTGCGGGTAAGTACGACGGTGCGTTCGAGTCCACTTCCGTCGAGAACACCAACCCTGCTGACCTGCTGGACTCCAATGACAAGGAGCTCCTTGACGCCAAGTACTGGGAAATCAGCTTGTACAAGACCGCGCTAGAAGGGAGAAAGGATGAGCTGGGCGCTGACGGGATGTTGGATAGAGAGGACGATCAGGAGGTTCAGATAGGAAACAAACTAAGGAGGGATGCGTTTCTTGTGTTTCGGGCGCTCTGTAAACTCTCCATGAAGACTCCTCCAAAGGAGGCATTGGCTGATCCGACACTCATGAGGGGTAAGATCTTGGCTTTGGAGCTTCTCAAGATTTTGTTGGAGAATGCTGGAGCAGTTTTCAGAACAAGTGATAGGTATCGTTGATTGTTGCCTCCTCTATTATTCATTTTCTCTTCATGGCAGCGTCCAATTGTGGAGTGTTTGGAATCGAAGGAGATCTATGTTTGCCAGGCATGCTAGTTGTTAACCGGTTTTAAATTCAAAGCTTAAATAAATGATTGATTACCAAACATTTGGTTTTTCTAGACTACTATTTTTTTTACCTAGAAAATATAAAGTCTAAATCCAAGACTCTTACATGGCTTATCAATCACTTTCTCACATTACAACTATCCATATTGGTCATCTCTTCCTCTCAAAAGAAGGCTTTCTAACATTGTCAAGTGTCACCTGCTCTTGAAATTTGCTCAATTGTGGTAGAAGAAGCAAGTATTAATGATTTAGAAATCACACGAATCACTTGATCCCAACTGAACATTCGACACTGATATCACTAGTTAGGAAATGTGGAATTAAATGACATCATAATTGGGCTTGAAACACAAGTAGTCAAAGTTATTTTCAGTCTAAAAGTTTTTTCTATAGGCCATGGTCAACCACTTCTTGAATTTTTTGAGATTAGTTGACTGAATTTTTGATGCTAAACATCTATAAAAGTGTATTTGATTCAATTAAGAGTTGTTGCTAAAATTTGGGCTAAAATAACTGCCTAACGTCACCTGCAATCAAGCAAATTTTTATTCCTTCTATTTGTAAATTCTCTTATCTGCTCATCACTAGGCAGACATGCCAGACAAGAAGAGTCATTTTTTTAGTTTTTCTCAGTTTTCTTATAAAATAGTTAACTTTATGAGTTTTTGGTGGGGAGGCTTTATGGAACAATGATCTTGCAAGTGTTTGACATTTTATGGTGGCTTGAATGAAGTTCTTTTAACTTTATTAAGGTTGTTCTCTTCAGCATGCAAAGTGGCGTTCACGGAAGAGCAGCTATTAATTTGCAATTATTATCCTGGTTTCTATAAGGTGGGATGAGAACAAGCAGACCATGGATTATTGGGGTAGGTTGTGCCTTCTGTGACAGTAGTTTAGTAAGGGAAAACAAGCGATAGTTGCTCAATGTTTTGCCATACATCATTTTGGAGGCTAGCGCTGCGTTGCGAGGTAAATTTTTTTGGAGCATATTAGGCATCTTTGTTTGACCCGGGCATATTGGGATGGCTTTTTGGTATCTTAGTATTATACATACCATTTGCGTTTGCAATGTTTCTAATGGATTGGATCCTCTCTTTTCTCCAGTGGATATAAGATCAATTTATCTAAACCATGTGATGTTGTTCTCCTTATGTGATTGTTCTCTTTTTCATTTCTTTGTGTTCTATCATGTTCGCTCATGGTTAAAACATTCGTATAAAATTTTTTGTTTTTCTTATCAATTGGTATCAAATCGAGGTTACAAGGAGTATGATGGTCACAAATTTAAAATTTAGAAGATTGACAACTCAAAAAGCCTTGAGCTTTAAAGAACCAGATTCATGTTGTTATAGTTTAAAAAAAGCTTGAGAAGGTACTCATGTGGTTTGCCAATATTTTTGTGATCAAGTGTGAAGAAGTCAAGGCAAAGATTGATGAAAAAGTTCTCCTAACTGTGTTTATGTATGAGGTCTTAATGGTGATTGTACAAGAGCAACCATTGTGGGATTAGGATTCATGTTGGATTCTTTGTGTATGACCCAAATTTTAGACATGTATTAGATGCTCAGTAGAATATGCTATCTTTTATTTCTCTTAAGTATCTTGGATATTCTTTAGAGATGTTGAAATCCTAAAGGTTTGTGATGGTGCATTGGTTGGCATGTGATATGATCTAAGTGCGGTGAAGCACTAGCTACCCACACAGGTATACATGTTGTATCTGTAGTATTCGGTATAGAGTATCGAATGTCGATCCCATGGGGAACAAGATAAAATCCAACGAAAAAATGTTTTTAGTCTATTGTTATTGGACCTAGCATGAAAGTTTATTCTTTAAAGTTTAAATTAAAGTTACTATTCCTAAGCAAGTCCGATAAAAAGTTTTAGTGCGAGCTGTGTTCCCCCCTGAGTTTAATCCTAGAAATTTAGGATAGGTGAAATTACAAAGGTTGGTGTCTAAGTGGAACATAAGTCTTCCTTAGCCCCCTTTCGGTGGTACTAAGCAAGTTAAGAAATCACTAGAGAGTTTCCTACAACCAGTGAATTTTTCAGTGAAAATTGTTTCCCAACAGTTAATACTAATTCATGAGCAATATTCTTATTCTCATGTTTTATAGAAATTCCTCTTATATGTAGCTGTGTAAATGAACCGAACACAAACGAATAGAGCTTGTGTTCGTGTTCGGTTCGTTTGAAATTAAGTGTGTTTGAAATAGGCTCGTGTTTGAAATTGTTCGCGAAGTTACTCTTCGTGCTCGATTTGATCTATTTGAAATATGTTTGAAATGTTTGAATTGTTTGAATTGTTCGAATTATTCAAATTGTTCAAAATCTTATAAATTTATTTGTGTTGTTCGAATTGTTTGAATTGTTCGAAATCTTTCAATAGCTTAAATCTGTATGAAATTAATTCTTAAACATGTATGAATCACTACACAAATGCTTATTAGCCGAAACACAACTCACAAAAAATCCATAGTTACAGATCTCATCCATAACAAATCAGATTTAAAAAAAATATGCGAGATTTCACTTCTAAAAACTTCAAAAACTAGGTTTCACTCAAAAAAATAAAAATAAATCTAATAGAAATATAAGAAAATTTAAGCTAAGAGACGAACTTGAAGACAAATATGAAACATTAAAGAAAAGATACTCAAAGATGACACCTCGGTAGCCTTATTAGCAACCAAGCAAGACTACTGAGCAGTCGGTCAAACGCCGAGTCGCCGACTCACCGAGGACAAAGAAATTTTAGCAAAGACAAACAAAAGTAGAGATTAGAGAACTAACACAAACGACAAACCCTAAGCTTTTGTGGTCGAAAGCTTTTCGCAATTTTGAGAGAACGTGAAGAATCAGAAGAAGTGGAGTCGACCAAAACTTAAAGCTTTCGAGAAGGGAAGGGGAGGCTGGTTGAGGTAAAGTGGCTTAGGTTTTTTTTTTGTTTATATATATATGTATTAATATATTATATTAATTATATAACTTATATTATATAAATATATAATATACTATACAACTAATATTAATATATTATTATTAATCAATTTTTATATATTATAATTTACGGGATTAATTTTTTTAAATATGATAATTTTTTAGAGTATATAATTATTTTTAAAATATGATAAATTTTTTATTTATAATTTTTTTGGATTATTTAATATTTCAAACAATAACAATTCGAGCATGATCAAACAAATGACTGTTCGTATTTGGTTCGTTTATAAACCGAACAACAAAAGTTATTCTTGTTTGTCTCGTTTGCTTATCTAACGAATCGAACACGAACTCCTTGGAGAGCCGAACACAAACTGTTCGCGGACAACGAGTTTTTTTGACAGCCCCACTTATATGTTCCATTAAGGATGCTTCTGCATCACAAAGTTCATGGAAGTTTTAACTACACAAATGGATAGTATGGAAGTATATAAAGATCAAAGGGAAATTAACACCTATTTACGTTTGAAATCAAGTCATAAATATTCACTAGAACCTATTGCTTCGATTCAATAACTCAGGAGAGAAACTAGAAGATTAGTTCCTAAACATACTTTGTAACACAAAATCCATCATCTATTTATTCATAGAAAAGTAATTACAAAGTCTTTACTGTAAAATGGAACTAATACAGAAAACTTGAAAAAGACAACCACAGAAGATCACAATGCATCTCCTTTGATATGTTCTTGATCTTCTCCAATGTTTCTTACAAACTTCGTCACAAAATCCTCATGAAAGTCTTATAATCAAGCTCACTTCCTTCTCTCAAACAATCTTCAAGGAAGAAAAACTCTTCCTTTGAAACTAGAAGTTCAGAAAAATAAGAGAGCAAGCCCCTATTACTTTGTGTACAACATTTTTATAGGTCTCCTTTCGAAGGGTCACATCCAAATGCAAGACAGTTATCGCAGAGCCTAGGCGTTGCAATGTGGCGCCCAGGCGATGCAAAATAGCGCCTACATTCGAACCTTTCAGAATTTTGTGAAAATTCTGGATCATCTGGCGTGAAGACACCCATGGGCAGCGCCTAGGCATCACTTTCTGTGCGCCTACTTTCTAAGCTCTCTATTTGTGCACGATTCTGGATTGGATTTAGTGCCTAGGCGTCAGAACACCACTTTGCTCCGATTAGCAATGTTTCGGGCTCCGTTTGCTCTCCTTCCCTTCATCCTGTAAAACAACAACAAAACCTTCCTCAAATCTTAATATAAACATATTAAATGGGATAATTAAGGTACACAATATCAATTTATACATATGTCACCATGAAGATGAAAGAGTTAGCAGACTACTCGTGTTTCACACTTTCACGATGTAACTTTGAGTGAAGTATTTGATTTTAACATCTATGGTGAAGTGCTTTGATTTGATGATGCAGAAAAATGTTTGCTTCATGTTAGAGAAGTCTAAGAATAAAGGAAAGCACTAGTTGAGCAAGTTATGTTTGGAGGTTATCAAGCTTATTGATTTTATTGTGTACAATTTGCACTAGTGCCAAGTCAAATCATTGTATTTAAAAGCACGCTTCGAAATGCGCTTCACGTGCAAAGCATGTGACGCCCACTTTGCTTTGTTAAAGCACGCATTGAAGTGCTGAAGTAAAGTGGTTGATCTAGTTCACAGTTTAGTGAGAGGAAATAAAATGCTACTAAATTAATTTAGCTTGTTTTATAAAACTTGTGACTTTATTAGTTTATTTAAGCTTTAAAATTCAGAATTTATTGAGTTATAAGATTTATTTTGTAATTTTAAGTTTTTATTTATTGCAACAAACTATTAGAATTTGTTTGAAATTTTAATTTGTAGGTTCATCCTAAATGTTTGCCTTTAAGTTAGGTATCACACCAGATTATCTTCTATTTTATATTAACTTTTAATTCATACTTTATATTTTATAATTATTAATGAATGCACACTTTATGTATTGATGAATACATTTATGGTTGAAAATAACGTGCTTTGGAGAGCTCTCGTGACTTTTATGNAAAATATTACTATATTTGTTGAAATTTATTACATAACATGATTAATTTAGTTAGTTAAATAATTGTTGTATGTGCATAATATATGTATGTATTATATAATTTTCACATGTGTAAACATTGAATCAAAAAAAAGTATATGTGTATTTTTCTAACTTTTTGGTGTTATTCAAATTTATTTCAAGCAAATCATTTTCGATTTGTGCAACATTATTAGTGGTTCATTCTCCATAAGAACTTACAACTTAGACCCCTTAGTCAAATTTTTTTTAGCATTAACGCTATCTTCTTAAGTTTTTAATTATGTGGATTGTAACACACAACAGTTGATTGTGTTTGAAGTTGAATAACTGAAAATTTTTATTCCATATAGTTGCTTTTATATTTTTGCAAAGTTGGTGAAACTTGATGCCTTATTTTGCAATCTCGTTTGAGCTCCTTTTCATTTTGAAACATACAAAACATTGCTCTCTTAAAATTAAATGATTATATGTAGAAAAGAACTGGCTAGAAAAAACATAGATTGTTATTATTTCGATGAGCATTTATACACAAAATTACATGGAAAGAAAAGAAAATAAGTAATTTTAATAAAAACACAAATTATCTGTATTTTTTTTTTTGCTATTTGATCTTTTTAGGGAATGCTTTTGATGCCAAAGGAGCAATCCATCGCTCCTTTATTTCCTTTTTTAATTTGAATCCATGGGAGCGAAATTTTTTTTTTGAAGTAATGTATCCTTTGTCTCTATTTTTTTATCTTGTTCTCTTTTCAGACCATTTTTATGTAATGACCCTTTAACACTTCAGCTTAAACTGGATGGTACAGATCTACCATTTCAGGTTTGTTTACAATATGCGCCAAAATCTCAACAAAGTGTCTGTATGTTGTGATATTCGAACTACAAATCAATTCATTATTTAGTTTTCTTTTGTACAATATCTATTTATTTTCACATATTTGATTTGATCATGGTATACAAGAATGTGAGCAATCCTAATAACAAATTTATTGTGAAAGTTCATAGTCTCTTTTCATCTGATTTTTATATCTTACAAAATAATTTTAATCCATAGAAGTTCACAAATTCTATGAGCAATTGCTCTAAATTCGGATTCACCATTGGATCTTGAAATAACCTATTTTTGCTCTTCCATCTTATATGATTTTCTTTTAAAAGTATGCAATATCATGATGTGATCTCTTCTCTACTATTGACCTCGTATAATTAGCATCGGTATAACCTTGAAGTCATGTAATACCTTGCTTATTTGTTGAGAATTATTTTTTCTTGACTCGATTTAAGGTTCTTTTTAAGCAACTTGAAGATGGTATTCTTTGGTTTTGTATATAAACTAACTTATGAAACTTACTGCAAAGGCAAATTGTATTTGTGTATGTTATAGATTTATTGATTTTTCAGCTTATCTTTGATATTATCCAATGGCCAATCTTTATTGTTTCTTCATCTATGTCTAATTTATGATTTAGTTCAAATGGAATCTTACATGGTTTTGAATCAATCATATTTGTTTTTCTTGATTGGTCCATAATGTTTTTTTGTTGAGAAATATAATTTCTTATTTTGATCAAAGTAACTTCTATACCCTAGAAGTATTTGACTTTGCCAAATTCTTTATTTTCCAAATTTTCAACAAATATTTTTTTCTTTTTTGCCATCTCTTGTACAAACTCACCATCAGCTTGTACAATGAGAATTGNAAAATATTACTATATTTGTTGAAATTTATTACATAACATGATTAATTTAGTTAGTTAAATAATTGTTGTATGAGCATAATATATGTATGTATTATATAATTTTCACATATGTAAACATTGAATAATAATATATGTATGTTTTTTGTTGAGAAATATAATTTCTTATTTTGATCAAAGTAACTTCGATACTAGAAGTATTTGACTTTGCCAAATTCTTTATTTTCCAAATTTTCAACAAATATTTATTTCTTTTTTGCCATCTCTTGTACAAACGCACCATCAGCTTATACAATGAGAATTGTTTTTTTTTATCCATGAAGTGTTTTATAAAGAGGATATGGTCTACTTGATTTTGTTTGTAACTTATTACATTCTTAACTTTATAAATCTTACAGATCATGCACTTGGAGGTTTTTGAGATCTTAATGCGCCTTTCTAAATATTTACACATTATTTTTTGTGAAAGAACTGTGAAATTCTTGTGGAGGATCAATATAAATTTCTTCAATGTCCCCACATTAAAAAAAAAATATTTTTCATTTTATATTATTGCATGGATTATCAAAAGTTAGTAGCGAAAGAAATTAAAATGTGAATTGTATTCATTTTTGCAACTGGAGTCAATTCATCTTGATAGTCAATTCCATAATATTGAGTATATTTTTTTGGGAGTAATTCTTACTTTGTTTCACTCTGTGCTTCCACATGCTTTGTATTTTTGCCTCCTATACTTTTTTCTCTTTTCGTATNTTTACACATTATTTTTTGTGAAAGAACTGTGAAATTCTTGTGGAGGATCAATATAAATTTCTTCAATGTCCCAACATTAAAAAAAATATATATATTTTTCATTTTATATTATTGCATGGATTATCAATAGTTAGTAGCGAAAGAAATTAAAATGTGAATTGTATTCATTTTTGCAACTGGATTAAATTCATCTTGATAGTCAATTCCATAATACTGAGTATATTTTTTTGGGAGTAATTCTTACTTTGTTTCACTCAGTGCTTCCACATGCTTTGTATTTTTGCCTCCTATACTTTTTTCTCTTTTCGTAGCTTAACAACGCCCAAAATATTCCTTTTTTTCAAGACATTCATCTTTCCTCTCAATTTTTATTTTAATGTCATAAATGAGGTTTGAGATATTTTTTATTGGAGTTGGAGAAAATGCTTGAAAAATTATATATATAGGAGAAAACTTTTGAAATTATGTGTATTGATTATATAATACAATGGTAAATGTATGTTGGCGTATTAATCATTATTATCTAATGATTGTTCCAAGTTTTGTGTTTGTTGGAGATTTTGGCTTGACTTATTTCTTCATATATAGATCTAACGTGGATGATTCAATTCTGCTTGGTTGGAAGGTTAAGATTGAAAAGAGTAGTTTCATTAAGTTTATCTTTTATTTGGTTATTATCCTCTGTAAGATGGATTTGATTGAAAATAAATTGTTTTTCTTTTAAGATAATTTTGGATGTTAAGAATCTTTTGGTGTTTGGATGATGGTACTTACACTTGAGTTTATGAATATTCGACAAGACACATTTGATGGCTCTATGTTGAAGCTTATCCTGATGTTATTTGTAGATTTGGACATTAGTAGGACTAGCATATTTTTTTTATTTAGGAATTTTGAGAACCTCTTTTGTAGGAGAAAATTCCATAAGATAGCATGGGAGAGTTTTGAAGTCGATCCATCTTGAGATTATTCTATTAACTAGGCATTTAGCAATTAGAGATGTTTCTCCCCAATTTCTTTTTGTAACTTGATTTTAGAGATGAAGAGTTTTGGAGGCTTCCATAAGATGTTGATTGTTTTTTTCTGCCATCATATTTTCTTGGGAGTTGCTAAAAAATAAGAGGCTTGATGAATGACTTTTTTATTGAAAATGAAAGATAAAAATTGATTAAAATAACCACAACTATAATTTGTGCTGAACATCTTGATGTTTGCATTGAATTGATTTTTTTTTCATAGTAATAAAATTAGTGAGTATAAGATTTCTATTTGATAACATATATCTATGTCATTTGAGTACAATAATTAATAAATATGATAAATCCTACAGCTGCAAGAATATTAGGAATTTTTTAGGTTCTCAACTATCAGAGTGAAATAATATCAAATGAGTAGGTGGTCTAAAATCACCTTAAGCAAAAGAAACAAGATGATATTATGTAATTTTACTAGTCTCACCATGAAATTCTTCAATGTTAATATTTATAAAAAGGGAGAGAAATATTGCAAGATTTTGAATTAGGGATGCTCTAACCTATAATGGAGTTCTCAAATGATTTTTGTTTTAGGACTAGAGATGAAGTACAACCCATCCTGTTTGTTTGCATGGCCAATCACCTTCTCCATAATGAGGTTCTGAAATACACACTGATTAGTACAAAAAGTTGCCTTATAGTTTTTTTTGTTTGATGATCATATGAATTGATAGAAGATTTACTTTAAGGCAANCTTTGTATTTTTGCCTCCTATACTTTTTTCTCTTTTCGTATCTTAACGACGCCCAAAATATTACTTTTTTTCAAGACATTCATCTTTCCTCTCAATTTTTATTTTAATGTCATAAATGAAGTTTGAGATATTTTTTATTGGAGTTGGAGAAAATGCTTGAAAGATTATATATATAGGAGAAAAATTTTGAAATTATGTGTATTGAGTATATAATACAATGGTAAATGTATGTTGGCGTATTAATCATTATTATCTAATGATTGTTCTAAGTTTTGTTTTTGTTGGAGATTTTGGCTTGACTTATTTCTTCATATATAGACCTAACGTGGATGATTCAATCNTCTTGTTAGGTAATTTCTCACAAATTGAGACTACTTTTTAAGTAGTTTTATTCAACTGATATGGGGCATATAAACCCCCAGGCTCTCCTTTAGTTTGATTTTCATCATTCATGATGGCCGACTCCGTGAAAGGGAAATAAAAAAAATGACATAGTGAATAGAAAAGTAAAAGATAAGAAAAAGAGTTGGAAATTACAAACGTATGTTGACCTCATTTTTGTGAGGTCTTGTCTTCTCCTCCTTAGNTTCATCATTCATGATGGCTGACTCCGCGATAGAGAAATAAAAAAATGACATAGTGAATAGAAAAGTAAAAGATAAGAGAAGGAGTTGGAAATTACAAATGTAACGTACCTTTGACACCATGTAGAAATGAAGAATTGGATTGGAAAGCTTGAATCACTCATGCTTGCAATGGGTATGTATGAACGAAGTTACATTGAAAGAAAAATGAGATAAATAATATAATAGTAAATGATAAAAAAATACTTATTATTTCTTCGTTTGATTTATTTAGGGATTACGAATGATGTTAAGGGGGCAATTCATGGGCTCTTTAATTTTTGATTGTATTTGAATCTGTGGGAGAGTTGTTTTCTCGTAAGTACTGATTTTGTGGCCTTCAATTTTTCTTATGTAGCATACTTGCCAACCCACCTTAATCCACTGGCTCTTCAACATTTTAAAATGTTTTTAAAATAGATTTCTGCTATACATTCCTATGAGCTCTTGAAATAAGTTTGATTATTACTTTTTATGGGTATTATTTTGTCTGAGGCATATCTCTAGTTTGGTTGTCCGCCCCATTTGATCTATTTAGGGAATGCATCTATGCTAAGAAAATATTTAGTATTGCAATTGAGCTCGTAGATTGTTAAAGATAGAGAATTTAGCTTCAAAACCATGAAATGAGTGGATATTTACTAATATAGCATTTTATACTTGAATTTTATCAAAATGATGTTTGATTTTTAGACCTTTTGCACAAACGCTACCTTTATATACTATTTAATTGTATTTGATTTTTATAAATAAGCCCAAATATTAATCAGAATTTCTAAGAGGGTAAAAATAAAAGATAATGACCACATGGCTTTAAAAATCCTAATTGTTTACCAACAAATTTGCCGAGCACTTGAAAATTCCAAAATGGTTTCATTAAAAATCAAGTGAGGTTTCTAATCAAGAGGGACAGTATGAAATTAAGTTTTACACTGACAATTATTTATAGTTAATGATAACCGTAATTATGTTTCGATAATATTTAACAATATTGAGTGGTGCTTATAGATTGTTAGAAGAACAGTGTATTTTGAAATGACTATTTAGTGGCGCTAGTGTTGTGGTTTTCTTTGATAAAGTTATTTTTCAGAGGGATATCTGGAGGGAGGCTGAAGAATGATCCCTAAAAGTGTCTGCTTAGCATGCTGCTTTTTTACTCCCATTCTATGCAATTCTACAGCAGCCAGTGCATAAAATGAGGAGAACATGATTTTCTATTTAAAATTATCACCCGTTTAATATATGTTGACTTCTATCATTATTCGTCTATGTTGTGAAAGATGTCATATACATTTTGCAAATTCTATTGGGTCTGAACACTTGCTCCCTATTATGCAGATTTTTGGGGGCTATCAAGCAGTATCTATGCCTATCCCTATTGAAGAACAGTGCTTCAACTCTCATGGTTGTTTACCAGCTTTCTTGCTCTATTTTTATGAGCTTGGTATCAAGGTTTCGACCAGGATTGAAGGCAGAAATCGGAGTTTTTTTCCCCATGATTGTTCTCAGAGTTCTTGAAAATGTTGCTCAACCCAACTTTCAGCAGAAGATGATTGTTCTTCGATTTTTGGACAAGCTATGCGTGGATTCTCAGATCCTGGTGGATATTTTTGTCAATTATGATTGTGACGTGCACTCACCGAACATATTTGAGAGGTATAGCATTTACGCTTGTTTTACACTGTTCACTTCATTATTTGTACAGTTGATTTACTGCCTTGGCACATCTATGGCAGTTAATGTATTGGTACTACATGGCTTTGTTTACTTGTATAATTTTTTGATTGTTCTTAGATATACATGACTTACCTGAATGAAATAAACTTCAAAATTTAAGGTAGAATTTGTGCCTATGGGACAAACCTATGGTTTTATTTTGTTTTCTGTCCATCATAAAATCATGAGCATGACAATTCCCGAAAAAGATTTAAAAAAAAAAATCAGCATAAACAACTATGACTCCCTGAATCAAAAATATCAAAATTAATATTCCAGTGTGTTGTAGCTCCAAGATATGCTCACCGATCATACAATAATACTTCTTGATTCTCATCATTGGTTGTCATATTTATTTTTCCAAATGCATATGACCGTATATTTGATTGTTGCTTCTACTACTTCTATAACGTCCCACAGTTATAATTCCAAACATGGCTCTACATAAAATTGATATGCTGATTATTAAATCTATTTTTTTGTCTATTTACAGCCGAATTTTCTTTGATAAGCAGTCTATAGATCTTTGCTAACTGAAATCTATTTTTGTACAGCTATAGATTG
>JXCR01092705.1:0-20556 GCA_002079205.1 Phalaenopsis hybrid cultivar | reverse complement strand
TGGAATTATCAAATCCTGAGGTATGTGTCAAATCCGGAATAGGATTTAGTTCAAAAAATGATAATCACTTAATATCTTAGTAATGATAGTTCTGTCAAAGATCATTAAACGATAGAACATTGACTTGTAATTAATTAAGGCGTCTCCCTCTAATAGTGTATTCCACTGCAGCTACACCAGCTCTCTCACACATATATTTATTTCATATTTTGTCTCCAAGTGAAATATCAATCGCAAACCTCATACGAATCACTAGATTTACACTTGTAGAGAAAATGTGAATGAAATATACTCGTGAATGAGTTGGTGTAGTTATGGTGACTGACAAAATTAGAGATAAAATATTGATAAATATTCATCGATTATCTATCTTTGACAGCCCCTTAACAGCCTTAATAGGCTATTAATATCCTGATTTCGAGCTTAATTATTGTCGACTCTAAAGAAATATGAGTCAAAATTAAAATCAGACAATTTTTTAGCATTACTTATTTTTTTGTATTAAGAAAAAGTAATTCCAAATGTTTATTTAGACATCATGATGTTTTTTCTAATATTGCCTGCAACTGTGGCTACTTCAACCCCATCACATGTAAAGCCAGCCATAGAACTAAACATTCTCGTCATTGTAGCAACTACGCGATTGACTACACACCTGAAAATATATTTTAAAAGAAAATATTTCATATAATGTAAGAGTTTTCACTGCATCTTTCACTACGAAATCTAATTTTCACAACTAGAATGGAAATTTACGTCAAAATTTAATTTGTCAGTTCCAAGATAGAAATTAACATCAAAATCTAAATTTCATTGTTGTAATTCCCATCTTGGCATTGCAAGTTAGATTTTGGAGTAAATTTTCACTTTGGAACTGGAAAAATAGATTTCGATGTGAATTTTTATTTTGGCTGTGGAAATTAAACTTCGCACTTGAGGTTGTAATGAAAAGTCTTACATCATATGAAATATCTCCTTCTAAGAACATATATCTAGGTGTGCAGTCGATCAAGTTGGGGTTTGCAGCAATGAGCATGCTTAGTGTTATGGTTGATTTTCCATTTGAAAAATAAAATGCGAAGGAAATAAACTCGTGCAAGGCTTGGTGTAGCTATGGTAACAGACAATATTAGATCTGAAAATTAGATCTACTACAAGTCGAATCATTTGACATTTTAGTAATGTTAGTTCCATCAAAGATCATTATTGGTCGAACATTTATTCTCAATCCATTAGGATGACTCCCTCTAATATTGTATGCCACTATAACTACACTAGCATTTGCACAGATATATTTTTGTCATATTTTGTCTCCGAGTGAAGAGTCAACGAAAAACTTAAGCATCCTCATCCCCATAACTTTTAACTAGACTTTTAAAACATCATGTGAAAGTGGTTTAGTAAGAGTTGTTGAGATGAGAATACTTAGATGAGTAAGTGGTTTTATACTTGTAAAGAAAATTTGAAAAAATAGTGCTCGTGAAAGTATTTTTGTAGTTAGAGTGAAAACTAAGATTAAATGAAAATATGGATAAATTTTCATCAATAATCAGTCTTCAACAACCCTAACAACATCATCAGATTGTTAACGTTCTGACTGCAAAGCTATCTAAAACGTTCACTCCTTTTAAAATATGTTGATTATTGTCAGGTTTCATCACCTTTTGTTACCAATCGGCCACTATATCTACTAAAATAATTAAATATATTGTATTCAGTTGAATGTATTTTATAATGTTTTATTATTCTCATGTTTGAAGGTACACATGGATATTCGTACATCGAGATCGTGGATGTACAACAGACTTTATTCAGATAGAAAAGGGAACACCCAGGAGTTCTTGAATGGTGTCAAAACACAGATATATCAATGTTTCTCAACTGCTGGTTTACCTATATGAGAGAAGGTTTCAACGTTCATGTTCGAAACACAGAAATGGAGCACACCTAATTCATGAAGAAGTGAAATATGATTTATACTATCAGGGATTGCAGTCAGATTGCTGGATTTAAACTTCACATGGGGAGGTTGATCTTATAACATTCAGCTCCGCTCCTGATTTGAAGAAATAATCTTTGATATAACAAGACATCATTAATTGAGCCAAGTGTAGCAGGTAGAGGCACCAAATTCTGAGGACAAACTTTTTATGATTTATTGAGTATTTCTCAAAGGCACCAAATGGAATAGTTATACGTCTCATTCTGAGTCATTTGTAGCTCTTAGAATGCTAAAAATCAAAACAGAGTACAACATGCTTTGAGAGTGCTTTAATTAGATTGCAGGACTGTTGAAAGAGACTAATCCACTTGAAAATTCAGTCCCTTATGAGTTATATATGATGAAAAATTTGGAGTCCATGTTAAGGCATAAATTAGAGAAGATTGGTTATTGTGGAAACAAAAGTATGTTATATCACAAGAGTAGTGTGATGGAGACTCAATGCAATTTTTCTAATTCTCTTAGATTTAAACCTCAAAGCAGAAAAAGTAAGAGGCAGAAGGAAGTTTTGTTTAAGCAACTCTTTTACCTACCACTTATTCCAAGTCTACAGAGGTTATACAATTCTATGCGTACAGCTCCACATATGACGTAGCATCAGAGTTGATTAGGAGAAAATAACTCAATGAGTCATCCAGTAGATGGGGAGGCGTGGAAATCTTTTGATTGCTCATATCTTGAGTTTGTTGTAGAGGAACGTAACATTCGGCTATGTTTAAGTTTTCACTGCTTCACATCGTATGGTCAGACCACATCGCCCTACTCTTGTTGGTCGGTAATTGTTACACAATACAATCTGTCACCTGAGATGTGCATAAAAACCCATTTCTTCTTCCTGACATTGATTATATCTGGTCCCAGTAGCCCTAAAGGGAGGATTGATGTATATTTGTAGTCGTTGATATATGAGTTACAAATTCTTTGGGAAGTAGGCGTCATGACGTACAACATCTCTAGGAAACATAATTTCCTGATGAAAGCAATATTAATGTGAAAAATAAGTGATTTTCCTGCATATAAAATGCTATCTGGGTGGAGCACTGTAGGTGCTAGTCTGCCAATATTGCTTGAATTCATCTAAGGCATTTACGCTTCAGCATAACAGGAAGATTTCATGGTTTGACTGTCATTGAATGTTTCTAGATACTGAACGTCCCTTTAGAAGGAACAAAAATGCATTCAGAAGAAATAAAATTGAGAAAACCTTGCCACCTCCAAGAATATCTGAGGAAGATATAATGCAAATTGTTAATGACATTTCAAATATTACTATATGCCCTGGCCTTTCTTCACATCATCCACCCAAATTTGGTGTCACTCATAGTTGGACAAAGAAGTCAACTTTTTGGGATCTGTCTTATTGGAAGAATAACACGATCAGACACAATCTAGATGTCATGCACATAGAAAAAAAAAATTCTTTGATAATATCTTCAACACTATGATGGATGTTAATGAAAAAACAAAGGAAAAAGTGAATTTCAGACTTGATTTGAAGAAGATATGCAAAAGGTGGGAGTTGGAGATCCAAGAAACTGTTGTCGGCAAACTCATTAAGTCCAAGGAAAAATATTCCCTCAGTTTGTCCCAGCGAAGAACAATTTGTGAGTGGCTCCAATCACTAAAATTCCCGAGTGAGTATGCTTCGAATTTCAGCCATTGTTTCATGTGGGTGATGGAAAAATCTTTTGAATGAAATGTCAAGACTGCCATATTTTTTTATAAAATTTGATGTCAACTGCATTTGGTTGTCTAACAAGCGAAGTCCTTAATTCATTGATTGAAAATAGTGTGTTTTTCATGGAACTATGTGCACCTCGTTTGAAGCTTGATGACATACATCAGCTAGAAGCAAACATTCTTGTAACACTTTGTAAGCTTGAGAGAATATTTTTGCCTAATTTCTTCAACTTGATGGTTACCCCATGAGTCATTAATTGAAGGTCCAATACAGTACCGTTAGATGTATCCATTTGAGCTTAATTGCATTGGGACTAGATAGTTAGTCACTCATTTATAAAGAATATTAGCAATTTGTACTGAGCAATATTTATTTTTTAGATTTTTTAATAAACTGTAGAGAACTGTGAAGAATAAGGCCTGGCCCAAATGATCGATATGTGAAGCACTTTTACTACAAGAGACAACTATATTCTACTCTTATTATTTCATGGAAGAAGAGTCCATGAAAGAGTCATTGGGTTAGGTGCCACCATTGACTCTATGTTTTCCAGTAGTTCGGTGAAGCATCGGGGAGGTGCACATCACGTTACATTAATGATTAGGAACTTTGAGANATTTTTGCCTAATTTCTTCAACTTGATGGTTACCCCATGAGTCATTAATTGAAGGTCCAATACAGTACCGTTAGATGTATCCATTTGAGCTTAATTGCATTGGGACTAGATAGTTAGTCACTCATTTATAAAGAATATTAGCAATTTGTACTGAGCAATATTTATTTTTTAGATTTTTTAATAAACTGTAGAGAACTGTGAAGAATAAGGCCTGGCCCAAATGATCGATATGTGAAGCACTTTTACTACAAGAGACAACTATATTCTACTCTTATTATTTCATGGAAGAAGAGTCCATGAAAGAGTCATTGGGTTAGGTGCCACCATTGACTCTATGTTTTCCAGTAGTTCGGTGAAGCATCGGGGAGGTGCACATCACGTTACATTAATGATTAGGAACTTTGAGAAGTGACACTTTATGTTCTTCTCAATTGCGACGAAGTACAACCATTTATTAAGAAAATTTTTATTATAATTTTTAACTCATTTATATGAACAATTGTCATGATTAACTATTTCAATGAAATTTCAATGTGTGAACAGTTTATTCATGGATTTGTTAAATTTAGTTGAAATGATGATACGAGGAAGATCGAGAACAACCTTCCTTAGTTGTTTACAATGCATGTGAGTTAAAATTGACATATTCATTCCTCATGTGACATGAGGTTTTTCATTGACATAGGATTTCTTATGTATAAATTAATAAATTCATGATTGGAGAAATGGAGTGGCAGATCAGAGGTTGATAGTTCTTGCTTGGGGACCTATCCGCATCGTGAAAATCTGGAAAATTTACGATGCAAATGGGTACAGGTTTCATACGAGATTCAGGTATGAAGGAAAAAAGTCTTTTACTTTTGCCATCGTGAAAATAGATGTATCTTGCACTTTACAGTGTCGGCTGCCTGTATATCGCATACTTATGTGTTTTATGTTTATTATGTATTCTTTTGTTTTTATTTTATTACATAGTATATGTTATGTGCACTAATAAATAAAATTTATTCTCTTTATTGCAATGGTCGACTAAGGGTAGGGACAGTCTCCCTCTCCACTTAAAGGGCGAGCGCGATGGGCATGGAGCAAAGTGCAAAGTGTTATCTAACGAAGAAGAACGTTAGAAGAGGATGCCCGACTTTGACACCCACACCCACCCCCACCCTTATCAATTTTGATTCAACTGAAGAAAAATATGAAATAAAACCATATTGTAGTTAAGAAAATATAAACAAAATCCCTAAACAAGATTTAATGAAGACAAAATGTTTTAAAATGCAAAATTAGAATGTCATGGCAGAGCCCAATGTCTAAATTAAAATTATATTCAAGAAAAAAAAATGGTGAAATAGTGGTTGTACAGAAAAATATTATACTACAATACAATCAGATACATGTGTGTGCCAAGATTGAGCAACAAATTATGATAAGAAACTTAAACACAACAAAATGTGCACTACAATTTAATTGTATTGAAGGGAAATGTAAAATATAATCATATTGTAGTGAAGAAAATATGGAAAAAAATTCTTAAATAATATATAATGAAGATTAAAAATGCTTTAAAATAAAAGATTAGAATGTCAGGGCTAAGCCCAGTGCCTAAAATAATGTTGTATTCAAGAAAAAAAAATAGTGAAATAGTGGTTGTACTCAATAAAAAAATTTATTAAAAATATAAAAAATGTAATTAATATCGAATATATTTGTTTCTAACCATATAATAACAAGATTGGGCAACACATAATGATCTTAAACTTAAATATAAAATGTGCACTACAATATAATTGTACTGAAGGAAATAATGAAATGCAACCATGTTGAGGAGACAAACATATGCTCTCAAAATAAGAAAAGAGCAATTAAAATTAGATTTGTGTCTTTCACAAAGCAGTAAGTTTCGGCAACATATTATGGTCAGAAATTTAATCTAAAGCCAAAATGTGGACTACAACATGATTGTATTCAATATAAAGAGAATGTTGTTTCTTCGAAAAAATATTACACTCGGAATCAATGTCAAGTCCCCTACGTTGATTTATAGATGAGAAATGTCAGTAACAGTGCCCAAAGTGAGTACACAATAAGCCATAAAACGGAATCAATATCGAGTGACTGTGAGAAATACTACCGTAAAATGTTGAAATCCTAAAAACAAGATTTGAAATGTGCAAAAAGTTTTTTGAAACATCTGTAGCACAATATTGAGTCCTTTCATGTCGCGCTTCTCAACTATTAATGAAGTTAATTAAAAAATAAGTGTGGACCACATGCCAAATTAAGATTACGTAGAGTTACGTTCGAACAATGCACATAATATTTTCTCGAAGAGATGGACATACAAGTACATAATGAGCTGATCGAGGATGTGAGAGATGATATAAATTTTTTTTAGTATTTTAATTTGTAATGAAATTATTAAATGTTTAATTATATATAATAGTAATATCATTAATATATATAAAGTAAATATATAATATAATCTAAGATTAGTTTAATCAAATATAATTTAAATATTTTTTTATACTTATTATTATTATTATCATTATATATAAATATATATGGCTCATAATGTTTATCATTTAAGCGCCTTAAAAGTGCATGTCGTCAGCCTGGTGAGGTGCATAGGTAGTTGTCCCATTTTGTGCTCGTGCGGGGTCTCACCAAGCAAATTTTGACATTTCAGGCTTGTCAACTTTGACCATCTTCAAGAATGGGTTTCATTTGTCTCAAAGTTTAAATCGTCGGCCTCTTACATAATTATATTTTGTTCGCATAAGGAGACCCGAAGTATGCTCAAGACTTCAATGTGTCAACCCGAAAAGTCCAACGAAAATTGATCTAGTTTAAACTCGGCGTTTGCATTACCACATTCATACATGAGCTAGCCACATCTATGTCGATCTTCTTCGCGAATGGGAGACACTTGTATCGCTTCCGAGATGATCAAACTAACTTGCACTCAATATGTGCATCGTCTTATTCTTCGCATGTTGCCTTCTTTTTTCACGCCCAACCAAATTAAATCTGAAATATACATGGAGGTCAACAAACTTCGTTGGGTTCGGAAACTCCGGACAAGCTGATAAATTGTCCAGTAATACAAATGATTAAGCCACTTGCTTGCTAGAAGTAGTTAATACTATTAAGCTTGATAAAGAACAATAGAAACAGGATCACTTTAATTAAAGTAGTTAATACTAACAATCTTGTTAAAGAACAAAGTATGAAACATTTAACTCAGATCTCAAAATTTTAAGCTACTTTAAATGAAAACTCATATGGTTTGTATCTTGAGAGAAATTTCTCTTTAAATCCGGCAAGATGGCAAGCATCTCAACACTACATTTTCATTTTTATTTAAAAAAGATTGAAACGTTGATCTTCCAACTTTTCAAAGCTCATGCTCCTTCATAGTCGTGTGAGATAAGTGTAGAAACTATGTCAAGTTTAGGGGTTTGAGAGGCCTTACTCATCTTGAATTTTAAATTCCAGCTTGGGGGTGAGCGGAGTTATTACAGGACCAAATAAAAAAGTGTTTTCATCAGCTAATGTTGATTAGGTAGACAGCCTTCTTTCCAGCTCCTCGGCTACTGAATCAATGAACTCCTCGGTATTCAGATACAGTTGCCTGGTTACCCTAAATACAAAAAAAATATATTTCTTTTCCTTCACTTCAAAGGGACTAAATGATTGAATTTAAGATTCAGAGAAAAACATAATTTACATACATTGCACACAATTCATATGTATTTACATAAATCACACCTAAACTTTCATATTTACATGCATAGCACACCTTGACTTTTGTGCTATAAATCTATGCATGAAGATGTATGTGCATGAAAATGTGTATTTCACTTTTAAGAAGTGGTAATAGTGCTATTTTTTATATGATTTTTGTGTGTAGATTTGAAAGTTTAGGTGTGAGGCATGTAAAGACAAATAATTAGGTGGTAGGCATGTAAATTTTCCAAACTATAAGCCAAAGGAAGTGAACATTACTTGGGTCCATGGACAATTAGCGCAAGGTCTTTGGTCATCTTTCCCGACTCCACGGTACCAATGCAGGCAGCTTCAAGCTTTTCAGTGAAATCAAGCAATCGAGCATTATCATCCAACTTTGCCCTGTTACAACAGTAAGAAGCAGAAACCGATTGTTCAATCAAATCAAGTAATTTAATTTCATCTACTTCAGTTAGATGGATATTCAATACAATCAAGGATCGCAATTATAAACCAGTTTATGCATGAACCATTGAGGATTAAGACTAAAATTTAACTGAGGTTAAAAATACTTCATTTGATTATGGCCTCTTAATATAATAGGAATGTAGCATTATCCAAAAATCGACATCATCATCCATATTCAAAAGGAAGTTCCTCCCCTATAGTCAGCAAAGGGTTTTAGATAAAACTTTCAAAGGACAATCAGGGCCACAAAAGCAAAGCAAGGAGGTTTCGAAAAAAGAAAACCAAGGAAATCAATAGGTGCAATGGCAAACTCCATTCTTGTAGGAAGAGAGTTTGAAAATTTAATGATAAATGAGAAGGAAACCTCCTACAAAATGTTCTAACAAGCTCATTCATACTGTCAATCAGATGAGTGAGGATAATGATAGGCAAGATGTTAAATAAACAAAATTCTAATTAATCCTCATTTAAAGTTTGAAAGTAAAATTGTTGTCATTGAGGACACAAAGGATACCTCACTGATTATTGTTGAAAAGATGATGGTAACTTGTTTTATGGCTGTAAAAAGTGTGGCGGAGTAAAAATATTAAAAAAAAAAAAATCAATGGTTGGCGGGCAGCAATTGCAGGCATCACATGACCGCAAATGATGACATCGTTCTTGATATGGATATGAGTTATCATATTCTCAAGTTATGTTAGGCAGTAGGGCCTTGGTGAAAGAAAAATGCACTATTGCAATTCAAACCAAAATGGTGGCTAAATTTATTCAATATGTTTTCTTGGTTCTAGATTTAAATCAAAGTTTGATAAGTTAAACAACTTGTAGAGCATGGGTATTCACTTCACTTTGACGTTGGTGCATGAATTGTTTTTTAAGAGAAGGACAAGAGGCTATTTCCAGAATGAATAAAAAATGGTGAATAACGGCTTCTCGGACTCTCAAATGTACTAAAGATGTTGAAATTAAAAAAAATATGGTGGATAAGTCGTGATTATGGCACAAAAGATTTCGCACTTATAATTTGAAAATATGAAATTCAATCTCAAAAGAATATAATACAAAGCATTCCAAGTATTCATGAGAAGATGATGCTGTCAAGGGTGTGCACAATCGGATGGCATCACTAACAATCATTCCAAAAGAAGAGGCTTGAAGAGGAAATCAAACTTTAGAGCTGGTAAAAACTAATATATGTGGTCCTACAAAAACATCTCATATTTATATTGATGATTACTCTCTTCTGACTTTGTTCTTTTTATCAGGCAAAAATCTGACGCATTCATTATATTTCAAATTGTTTAAATGACGTAAGTAATAAAGTTGAAACTACATTAAGATGCTTCAAAGTGATATTGGGAAAGAATAAAATTCTATTGAGTATGACAAGATGTATGAACATTAAGGCATCGAGAGGCAACTCACAATTACTTGCTTTCTATTGACACCATGAGCTCATATAACTCATATATGGTTATAACTGAATTAAAGAAAATAAATATTATGTAATAACAAATCATATGTAATGACATTTAATATTTTGTTAAGTGATTCTACAAGTTATTCATATAACAACAATCGTGATGAGGATAATAGTGTTCACTAGATTAGCTTGGAGCTTCGATCACTTGGAGTCGTACTTCAATAGGATTATTTATGAAAACTTGAAGTGCATAAATCTATCCAAGTTTATTTTAACCTAGCTGTGTGTTTAGATCTCATTATAAATTGTTTGAATTTGCTTTGACCTAAAATCTCAATAAGCAATGAACACATGAGCTAGAAATAGAAAATGTTCTTTTAATTAAAAGTACTAAAGAAATTGTGTTCAAAATTATATATAAATTTATCATAATTGAGAGATGCTATACAAAATTATTAAAAAATAATTTATTGTAAAATTGTATATATTATTGTGCATTGTACATGTGCTCATCCAATGACTATATTTAACAATCCATTATGTATATAAACGTTAGGTATTGCACTGCCACCATCCTCAAGCCAAGAACATCAAATTCTCTTAACTGGTAATCATACATAAGAGCAAAACAAAATTTTCGAAAATTTGAATTGATTATACACACAATAAGGTATCATGCATACAATCATTCAGTACTCAAGTCTAACGGCTAGTTTGCATTTAATGATTTTAGGGATTCCAAGAGATTACATGGAGGTTGCAGTAGCCATCATTATTTGCCTATATAAACATCCCTCTAACTCCTTAGCCAGTATATGGAATCAAACATTAGTTTTAAGCTTAATTTGAGAAGATCATTTGAAGAGCTTTCTAATGTTCATCATCTAAAGTCTCCTCAATTCTTGAATGATATTTCTCAATCAATTTAATAGATTCTGAAGTACTTAGATTGCTTCATTATTGTACATTTAAGAATCAACAATTGAGATTGTGTAGCTTATGATACGAAGTTGGGCCAATTTTTTTCCATAAATGAGGGCAAACATATATTTTGATTTAATAACACCAAACAAGATAACTCAAATACATAATAATAGACACCTATAATTTGAGAGGTAGGCAATCTTTCGTAATACTAACAATTTGAGAGGTAGGCGATCTCTCTCCCAAACCCTAAACATACTAGCCATGTTCAGACCACAATAATAAATATAAAACTACTAAATTTCCCTTACGCACAGGCGTAATAATACTCCTCTTCCGAAAAAGCATTTTGTCATCAAGCCGAAAAAAAAACTGCTATCGGATCACGTCTTATAATTCCCACACGATGTCATCATCTGACAATCATTTACATTCAATCAGAAAATCATAGTGACTCGTGAATTTGAAATACAGTCTTGTGCACATTTTTCGACAGCATTATAACATGTTGGTACTTTGACTTTAAGTCGCACCATACAACTCTTCCAATAGCTCATCAATCGTCAGATCTCTGCCAACTTCATATCACATCTCTTCCATGATATGCAACTCGATCCAAAATCTCAGTCCTACATTTTGAATTGCACTCACCATGGTCTTGAGCTTACCAAAGTCTTGCACAAACTGGGGTTACCTCAAAGCACCACCTACATGTCTCTCTCATGAATACTCTACTGTATCAAAATCGGTCCCTTACACTCTCCTTTGCAATTCTCGTTCCCATCATTGCTACTAAATCGTCTTCCACTCAGAATGTTGCAACAACAATAAGCACTGGCGTAGTTGGATGCAGCCCTCCGTCGGGGTCCCACCTACTATGATTCCATGTTTAGGCAAACATCTTTCAAATCGATCTTCTCCCGCCCTAAATAGGACATTGTCCTGTTTAGCTTGTTGTCGCTTGTTCCAAACCTCTCGATCTCACACAATATCCTCAAGATTCTACCGCTCGAATCTACTCCCAACTCCTTCATTGAGCCCCGTCTGGTTCCATTCATTGCAATCGTCTGGATGTCGTGTTATTCCTTCCGAGTACTTCTGCTCAAGTTTGCTCCAGAATTCTTTGTTCAATCATGTGGTTCCAGATCCATCTAAGGCAGCAGCATTGCCCAGATGTTACATAAATCCTTCAACTTGTTGCCACTCGTGTCCCCTCCAAACATCATCGCTCAATCTCGCGACAATCGACAACGAGTTGCAAAAAACTATATGATCTTCTTCATCATTTCCACGTCCATGAATCTCCCATTGATGGTCTGGAACCATTCCCCCATGATCGAGAAATGCTCCTCTATTCCAAATCTGATTTTGCACAACTCTATCTAATTTCTTCTCAAATTCATCTACTTTCTTGGCCTTTAGTACTCTTTATACATTTTTGGAACTTCTTTAATATCATCATTTGCTTTGAATCACAATTGTATTGTGGGTTTAGCCTCTTCTATGTCGTGATCCTTTTGTAGGCCTCCTAGCTAAAAATAAGGTTGTTTTACGACTATATCTAAGGATCAGACTCGGGTAGAATCTCAATAAAGATGTACGTCACGATCTTATATTCCTACTATCCCCAATAGTAACTGTTTCGAGAGCTTAGGTCACAAATGTGGGCTTTGTCTGTCATGATCCCGTTTGTTAGCTTCCAAGGTAGGTCAAATCGCGACTGTGCTGTTCACCACGATCCCGTGCAACTATGTCGATCCCATTGTTCGCTTCCCAGTACATCGCAATCCCGTGTTCCTAGCTAGCTTCAGTCACAAAGGTGAGATTGTCTCACAAACGAGAAGTCACGATAGACGTCGTGATCTTGTCGTTGGAGTCCCCACTAGCTCGAATCACGATTGTATTGCACACCACAATGTTGGCCATGTATATCGCAATGTCAACATTAGCATCCCGGCTAGCTCAATTAGGGACTATATCGTACGCCACAATCTCAATTTTTGTGTCCCAACACTCAATTCACGACTATATGCGGTTAGGTCACGAAGATCATTGTCGTGATCCCACATACAATTTTCCTAGAGCAATTGCGACTATGGCTTTGTGGTGAAGAAGGATCAATGCTCTGATACCAATGTGATACAAATCAGAGCCAAGTGTTCTATATAATTGAGAGCAAACAAATATTTTATTTCAATAACACCAAACGAGATAGCTCAAATTCATAAAGATAAGCACCTACAATTCGAGATGTAGGCAATCTCTCTCAAAACCTATAATTCGACAGGTTGGCAATCTCTCATAAATATTAACCCTAAGACTCAAGATAACAATCTCATACATAACCCTAACCCTAAATATGTTAGACATATTTATAACCTACAATAATAAATCTAAAATTACTAAATTTCCCTTAGGTGTTGGCATAACACTTTCATGCATAGGTGATATTCAATTTAGTTACATCCAAAATATTGGTACAATTCGGTTATATTTCTTTTGATACTTGGTGCTGTGCTAAGTCTCATGGGACTTAATAGCTTTGTGTGTGACATTGTGTATAGTGGGCTTGCCATAGACAACAAGTGTGCTATTGCACATAAACCAAAATAATTGTAAGGAAGCTTCTCCGCTTACTTAAGAAGTGATTGGTTTTGTGGTGGCAAGACCAACTTAACGGAAAACCCAAGTCAATCAAGGGAATATGTGTGGATGTAGGTCAAAAGAATGGATAAACAACACAAAAATATTAGCGTCCAATGGCTCTATAATGAGATTTATATTCCTGTATTTTATCTATTAATTAGAAACTCAATTACTTCAGCAAAGAAAGTTAAATCGGAGATTACTGAAACAATTGTAGTGCTTAAATTTTAATTACTTTTAGCATTTATCATGAAAATCATCATATTTGTGTTTGGATCCTAATGTGAATTTGGAGTATGATAATTTAATTGCTTGATGAAAAAAACTACACCTTTCCTCACTTATGTTCAGTACAATAGTTTATTGTTAAAATTTTACATAATATCCCATACTCACCTATAACTTATCACATCTTTATATAGTTTATCACATCTTATATAGTTTGTCAAATACACACGTACACAGAATTATATATATTATTGTAAATTAAGTGAATTAGACCTTGGGCTAATATAGAAAATTAAGTGAGTTAGAACTTGGGCTAATATAGCGACAAAATTATGACTTTGTTAATTCATGCCCTTCAGCATAACATCATTTCTATATTGAATTACACGTTTTTATTGTGTACATGTAATTAGCAAAATTGTTCTAAAAATTTTGGAGGAACTTTCTTAGAGAAAACTACTCTCTAATCTTTTCATTAAGTAAATAACAAATATATATACAACTCAAATTAACCCGCATAGGCTTGGAGGGAAATTCAAATCAACATAATAAAACAAAAGAAATAAAAACACAATAATGGATAATTAAGGGAGAATAATTCTTCCCCCAAATGTAACAGTGGGTTTATGCATATCAACAATTGCTAACTCGTTTTTACATTTAATCAGCTTTCACGTTGTATTATATTATTGACGCGAAAGCATCCCGCTACAGACACGTGATCTAAGATCCTGCAATCTCGATCGCAGGACTTTTGTGATTTTGATTGTGACAATCCTGTGGTTCAGCCACGATCCTGTGATTCAACTGCATCCCTCAATTTTGGTTATCGCAATATAACGATTATGCAACACGCAGCTCCCATGACCGTGGGAGGAATGTGTCAAGACTTATCTTTTGTTTTTTTTTTATTCTTAGCAAGTTTCCTTCTTTTTTATATTTCTTTTCTAGTTTTTCTTATTTCTCTATTTCTCCTAGGTTATTTTCATTAAGGTGCTCTTATAAATGTTGTATGCTTGTTAATTTAATAGCATAAACAATGGTATTTGTGTTTTGAGACTTTTTTCTCGAGTTTATGTTCTCCAAAGTGTTGTATTATCTTCCTTTGTCGGTGTTGCATATGTATCTTGCTCAGGAATAGGTGATGGATCCTCCTTGGCATTGTAGCTCGTCATTTTGAAGTTTTCTTCATTGTTTTCAACTGGGACAATCACCAAATATCATCTATTCCCCTCCAAACACCGTCAATCCTAAACCCTAAAGCACCTCCCTGAAAAACCCACTTTCTAAACACCTTCTACAACCCTAGAATGGTATTATCTGGTACAGAACCCGAAAAATCCAAAATTTCCGAAAAATCCAAAACTTTTGAAAAATCCAAAATTTCCGAAAAATCCAAAATTTTTAGTATTGTCTTTCTTGTCCCAATCTAAAATTCCAAAAAAAATAAAATAAAATAAAATTCTACCATACCCAAATCATTTCTACCACAATTCCCAACTCTAATCCTAAATTTTAAAAATCCAACCTTTCAAACCTTCACCAAAAATCCGCTCTGACACCTACAACCAAAAACCTAATCTTCGACCAATCATTTATCTACAACCCTACATCAGTTGATTGAGAGAAAATGACAAAATGTCACTTAAGATAATTCTGCAAAAAAGATATCCATGAGCTTACTATGGATAATATACGACTAGAAATCCTTCAACAACAACGAAATTTTGCCTCCTTTGAGAGAAAAAAATCCGGTGAAATCACCCATAGCCTAAGCTGTGACTCATCAAATAAAGGGAAGGAAGTGAATCATTTCACTCAGGAAGTTTTCAATGATGAATAAATAATATCCCCAAGATTAAGCATGGAGTATCAAAGAAGCCAAAAATATGGAGTGAAGATTGACTTGCTAGATTTTGACGGTTGCTTGGATCTAGATGAATTCATCGAAGGGCTTCAAACATTAAAATGAATCTTTGAGTACAAGGACATTTCGCCAAACAAGAGAGTAAAGCTAGATGCCTTTAAATTAAGGAAATGTGCATCCCTGTAGTGGGAGAATCTAAAACGTCTTCAACAACGAGAAGGGAAAAGTAAGATCATCATATGGTCTAAAATGATAAGGGAGACGCTGCGCAAATATTTCCCCCCACATTCTGGCAAGATATGTTCATTAAACTCCACCACATGCACTAGAAAAATTCTTCGACGGAGGAATACATAATTGAATTTGATCAACTCGTGCTAAAATGAGCGCACACTAGTGAGTAATCTTTGAATGAGGCCGTCTATTAGGTATGTGGTGCAGCTGCAGTCATATTGGTTCCAACTCAAACATACCCAAGCTTTGAATGTGGAAAAACAACAATATCACCAAGTGGCTGACACACCTTATAGGCAAAGTTCAACCTCAAAATCAGACAGCAAGAGCCAACATTTAAAAAATCATTCGAGGCACCTGCCTCAAGGTGTGCCCTGATTTGAGGGGCTTGAGCAACAACTAAAAGCATAAACCTCGTTGATGTGGGTGAGGCTTATGCCTTTCTGTAGTGAGGCGTACACCTCCAGGCTTTTATGCCTCGAATTGTTTGAGACATCGAAGCAAATTACCTTATTTAAATTAGACATGGCAACCATAAGTGTCATTCTGAAGCTTTATTTCTTCATCATGCTTCATCCCGAGCCTTCACGTGCGCCTGCGTCGAAAAACAGTCTGATCATCGAAGTCCAGCGTTGTCTCGATCTTTGAAGGCTTCTGAGTTTTCGTCGTCCTAAGCTTTTTTGCTTCCTGAGAGTCAAAGTTCAATCAAAACTTCTACATCTTTTGCATTCCGAGTCGTCTTCTGCATCTCCTCTACTGTAGAAATTCAACATTTACAAAGACTTCTGTACCGAGCCTTCTGTATCCAGAGCCTAGAAGAATTTGGTGGTATGTATTTAAATGCCTGTCATAAGTATATGTACTTTCTTTATACATTTACAAACATACCACCCAATTTTTATTAAAGTGTGGGGTGTTAGATATAAAAATTAATAGGAATTGGGTATGTATTTAAATTTTAAGTTTAATGTTCAAATCTTATTTCAATTTTTTGTTTTATATTTGAGATTTGGTAATATTATATGCATATGTTATTAAGTGAAGTATGAAGTCTATTGACATATTTAAATTCTAAGTTTAATTTAATGATCAAGGTTTATGGGTTATCAAATATCATGTTTATGAATTATATTTAATTTTATGAATTCTTATTTTATTTTATTTTTTTTGAGGCTTATGCCTTGCCTCACAAAGAAAAAAGCCTCAATTCTCGATTTCACCTTTTAAAACAATGGCAAGAGCACACCCAGTGGAGGATCCCAATTGAATCTAATTAAGGAAAAACTAATTCAGAGTGTAGAAAAAAGTGGATATCTCCAAAGCTCTCAAATCCCTCCCAACAAAGAAGTGTCTCAAGTACCACGACTTTGAGCATTTTACATCTGAATACCCAAACAGAAGGGCGATCTCCTTCATTAAACAAGGAACAGTTGAAGAAATAGACAGTGACAGAAAACATTAAAAGTGAGGATACAAAAGAGCATTAATTTTCAACTAATAAGGGAAAGATGCTAGTGATTCAAGTTGAACTAATGAGAGGGACTCCAACAAGATTAACATTCCTAAAAGATAATGAGTTCAAGGAGCCAATATTAAAAAAAGGGTAGCCATTATTGAAGAAGTTATTGGATATCTTGATCGATAGTTTATCTCTTGGGTAACTACCATCAGGAGGTACTCAACATGCTATAAACCACAAACTAGGATTTTACCGACCAAATCAAATCGTCTATGAGATGCAACCAGACGAGTATGAGAAGTTGCAAAAACCTGTTGCACATTTGATGACTAGAGAATTGATTCATGCATACTACCATGATGCAACCCAGCTTTGATTGTGTTAAAAAATGATGGCTACGTATTCTATCAGGATGGTCTTAAAAATGACGTATCTGTTTTAGATTTGCATGGAATAGGCGCGAGTATAAATTTTGTAGTTAGACTATCTCAAAAATAGCAAAGTGATGGCTTTATTATGATAGTAATGGATCAATTCCAAAATCTTTATAAGAAGAAGACAACTCTTCCTACCAGATGAGAATGACACGAGAGCGTCCCACTACAGACATCGGATCGAAGATCCTACAATGCAGATCGCGTGACTCCCGTACTACTGCTCGCATGACTTCTGCAATTCTGATCAAAACCTTTTGGGGAGTCAAACATCTAGTATCTATGGAAATATGAAATATCTAGTATCAAAACCCGGTAAACCCTAAATTTTAAGGATTTTTCAGTCAAATACTTAACCTAAAAATCCATACCATCTAACCTAACACCTCACCAAAAAAAAGTTTCCCACATTATACACCTAACCCTAGCCCTAAACCTAACCTTAAGCCATATATGCTTTTCCAATCCATTGGAAGAATGAGATGTCATACTGCCGAGAAATCCACAACAAGGTGTTCGGGGGCTCACAATGGAGGACATGCAATAGAAAAATCTTTAACTGTAATAGAGGTTTGTCTCCTTTGAGAGAATGCAATCCCATCATATCACTCATATCAACAATAATAACACAAGATCAAGTGGAGGAAGTGAATCTCTTCCATCAAGTAGTCTCCAGGGAGAAAAAGTCACTACCTCAATGATTTGGCATAGCATATCAGAGAAGCCGGTATTTTGTAGTGAAAATTTACTTGAAAGATTTTGGCAATGGAACGGATCTTTTAATACAAGAATATTTTATATTCCATTAATTTAAATAAGAGTGCATCTCTGTGGTGGAAAATTTTGAAACACTTAAGCCAGTGAGAGGGAAAAAGCAAAGTATAATCTAGTCCAACATGAAAAGGTTCGTCCCCGCTAAGAGCAATTCAGCATCTCATCATTTCAAATAGAGTTAGGGAGTCATTGAGTAATTTTTGGAAGGACCTATGGAGAAAACGAGATACTCAACTCCAGTTCAGTTCAACCTAACCTAACAAGCTGCCAAAGAGAGTCAAAACTTTTAGAGGAGAGTGATGTGGCACTTGAGAACGCAGATCCTACTACAAACATGGGATAAAAGATCCCGCAACACTAATCACATGACTTCCATACCGTCAATCGCATGACTTATGCAATTCCGATTGCAAGAATCCCGAGATTCAACTACAATCTCATAATTCAGCCACATCTTGTAAATCAGATTTCCACAATATCATTATTATGTGATGCTCAACTCCCGCAATCATGGGAGGAATGTGCTAAGGCTTTTTTCTAGTAAGCTCCCTTCTTTTGTTAACTTCCTTTCTTTTCTTTTTTTTCCTATTTCTCTATTTCTAACTAAGTTATTTTCCATTAAGGCCCTTTTATATGTATTATATGCTTGTTATTTTAAAAGCATGAGCAATGGTATTTATGTTTTGATATTTTTTTCTCGAGTTTATGCTCTTTGAAGTGTTGTATTATCTTCTTTTTGCAAGTGATGTATCTATATCTTGCTCAAGAATGGGGAGTAGATCGTCCTCGATGTCGTGCCTTAACTCAACATTTCAAAGATTGGTTGGGCAAGCAAACTATATAATCATGCACTTGATCAATTGTAGTCTAACAAAAGCTTTGAACAATTTAAAAATTAGAAGTTTCGGTTGTGAAAAAGCCATCCGTGATGCATTTGATAAGTTTTTGGTGAAATTTCATATGCTCAAATTCCTAGGGAGAAAAGACGTTTAATGAGACAACTGAGAAAGGCATCTTGATTAGCTATTGCTTGAAATCAGAAGGAGATAGATTTTTATATTCCAAAAAAGAAAAAACTCATTACCCACAATTTCATCTTTATGAAAGAGATTCAATCAATCGGAAAGCCATCAATGACAAAGGTAGAAGTTGATGGAGAAGGGGAGAGGAAGAACTCCACATACACAACTTGATCTAACAAGCACTTGATTAGCCTCACAAATAATCTAATTTCATACACCAATATTCAATCTGAATATAAGCCGTCCATTCCTAATTATAGAAATTGGATCCTAACCCTATTTGAGATTAAAATTAAGACTAACAAATAATTCAAATTTAAAGCTATAATATTATCCAAACATGATAATTAAATCTAATAAAGATCAATTTAAAAAAATTGAAATTCAGACAAAAATAAAATGGGTGCAATAAGGCATGATTCAGTTATGTTGTGAGCTGACTTGACTCATTATAATTGGCTATAGACAAACAGGCTTGTGTGGGGTAATTTGACCTAATTATGGCCTGCATTATATCAGACAACTAATTATGGCCTGCTTGTGTGCAAAGACCTCTCCTTTAAAGAATCAATACTCATGCGATCATCCAATAGATTAGAGGGCTACCTATTACAATTCATCCTTAAATTAATCATCCAAGTATCATTTGAGCGATGCTTCCTTTCCACTTGACTAAAAACATAGTGCTTAGCATTCTTCTCAAATATTATTTTACTTAAATGACACCTAGCAGCCAAGTGGGTAAGTAGAAACAAGACTGATGAGATCAATTAAAGCAAACAGCTATAATAGAAACCTATCATATAGAGGGTCTACAAAAAATTTTAGTGATTTGAATGCCTCTCAATAAGGCAATACATCTTTTACAAAGAAAAGGGAACAAATAACTATATAATGAATCCAATCTAAAACATAAACTTTAGAATTACCTTTTCTACTTATTTTCATATGGCAAGATACTCTCGCATGAAATTTTTTATATCTAGTCTATACAAGCATTTGAAATGCATACGAATAATGGCAGGCACCTTTCACATTTTACAATATATTTT
>JXCR01092696.1:241408-260282 GCA_002079205.1 Phalaenopsis hybrid cultivar | reverse complement strand
TATTGTAGTTGTCACTTTCAAATAGCAAGAAAATTTGAGAATTTAATATATATAATAAAAAACGGTCTGCATAGATCTCAAGACAATCCAGCAGTCGACCACCTCATTTTAGTCAACCGACAAAGTTCTCTCCCTCGGCCAGCCCATTTAGACGAGAAACTTTTCCTAGCAACCGGTCACATCAATTCAAAAGGCTAAAATATCCCGTACCACCCTTTAAAAGCAATTGTAATATTGTAATTTATTTTTTGACCCTTATATCATTTATAGATAGGAGGATCCCTTCATGTACAAAAGGCTTTTAGCTCCCCCCACTTGTAACATCATGTTTGTGGAATTAAAGAGGCCGCTGAGCCTAGGGACCACCCCAATTCACCCCTGAGGGGACAAGTCTCTCTCTCTCTCTCTCTCTCTCTCTCTCTCTCTCTCACACACACACACACACACACACACACACATTTCTCTCAAGTTCTTCTTTCCTCAATCTTACACTCATTTCTTTGGGTAGTGTCCACTGGATAGATTTTGATTCAACATAAACATATGAAAAATAGTTTCTATAATTGCTAGTATTCTGAAATTGATGTGGATATTATTATATTCCTGTTATTCATTCTATTTTATACAGCTAAAGAGTCATTTAAAATATGAAGATTTATGACATTTCACTCAAATCTTATGTTCATATTGAGATATCTAACAACTAAACTTAAATTTTTACATAGATGCCTTGAAAAGGTGTATTTTACCTTTTTTAAGTCAAATCGATGTATTTCTTATGCTATATAAAAGATTTGGGTGGTATAAATTTTAAAAAGTAAAATTTAGGTGTTATATAAGTACATAGAAATTGGCAAGTCTTTTTTAATTCGTTTTCGGTTTCTCCTTCCATATATTGCTCATGATCTCTTTATTATTACTCTTTATCTGCTTTTGCAGTGACTTCATTGAGGACTGGGTGAAAACAGCTAATCCAGCAAAAGAAATAATAAAAAAAGCTCATTCTGATCTGTCCTTCGAAGAACAATGCACGAAGTGCGAGAAGGTATTATCATATTATTTTTTGAGCGTATCTTTTACTTGTCTAATTTGTTGACATTTTGATAATGCACTTCACCTAATGACAATTTAAATCCTTTGTTATTGAATATATATTGTCCCATATTTTCTAATATAAATTCTCTTATTGGCTAAAAAAGGATCATAAAATAAGAAAAAGAAAATAACTATTCCGATTGTGATGGGAAAATTTTATACGATCTGCAGCTTTTAAACAAATTTTTATCACCAGTTTAAGTATTTTAACGTGTTATTATAGTTAAAAGATATTCTCATAAATATAAGAGAAATAATCAAGTAGAATATAAAACAGCTCATGACTTTTAAAGATGGAAATAATTAAATAATAATAAATAGTGCGCGCTGAAAGCTTTTTTTTTTAAAGATGGAAATAAAGAAATAATAAAAATTCTGACATTTTCATGTGGAATAAACTGCAGTTACTTTACAGCTCATGACTTTTGTTTTCTTTTCTCATATTTTCCTTACAACTAAAATGCAGGAGGCTGTTAAAGTCTATCTCGAGAACTTGAAGACGTATCCTTTTGTCAAAGAAGGCTTGGAGAAGAACACTCTCTCTTTATTTGGAGGGTACTATGACTTTGTTAATGGCAGTTTTGAGACTTGGGATGCCTAAAACCATTGCTTGGTGCTTCCTCACCACCCCCTCCCTACATCTTCAAGTATTATATTATTTTAATTATTTGTGTGCATTTTAATAAAGTTTTTTTCATGTGCATTTGAATCATGTAATGACCCTTAATTTCCTCTCTAAAAAATATATATTCTCATCCTTTAGTGGTGGTATTGTACAGACCACTATTTCCATGTATAATGCAGATTGCTTTACTTTTCTTTCTACAAGGATGTGCATTTGATTTACATTCAAGTCGCTGTATAATACTGACTATAACAAAAGACTACATCCTATTTAATCATGTATATGAAAGAATGCATAAATGAAAAGAAAATAAACAATCAGTTGGTCAATGCTCAGATCTTGAAGCACATTAATTGAAAATGAAATGACTAATCCCAATAATCGAGTTAGAGGGCTTACTTTACTCAAGAAGAAAAAAAAGTAATTGAGAAAAAACCGAGCAAGCAGACTCATGTGTGCGACAATAAGGCGTTACCCTACTTTGCAATAGAGGTCGTGTTACTAGGGTTTATTGGCTCTTTTCCTTGAGAAAATATTACGTGCGGAGTTAAGATATAAAGTTACATCCATATTCAAATCGAAAAGTGACACATGTCTACTGTATAGAAGAACATTTTACTGAATAAAAAGTAGAGAAAATTGACCAAACTCAATTCGATATAGTGTAAAAGTATGTTAAATATTTCAAAATCTTCTCCATCTCTTTGAGATACGTATTTCATTTTTAAGGTTTAGGGTTAATAGTTCTTCTCATCACTAACATTTAGTTTAGGGTTGCAAACCACTGGGCATTTCAAAATCTTCATTACGCGTTTCAAAAACTTAATGCATTTCAGTTTTTTTTGTTTTAAGACACTTACTTTGCATTCTTCAACTGATATAAAGATTAGGGTTACATATTGGCATTGTCAGAAAAAAAAAAATTTAGGATTAGAAATCAATTTTAGTACAGCAAAAAAAGTCCTATTTTCTCCTTCTTATTAAGTAAATTAGACCATCTCTATAGAACACTCTAATATGTACCCTATATGCATTTTATTTTGATAATCAATTTATTTTTTGTTATATGTTTAAAGTATTTTGGATTCTTTTTTTTGGTGCAACATGAAATACTATAGTTTTTCTTAAGTACAACTTGATATTTTAACATAAGGTAGAGTATTTTAAATTTTTTCTTCAATACAATTTGGTTGTAATAATCTATTTTTTCAGTACAATCATATTTTACTTCATATTTTGACATGACTTTAGTTATTGGATGCTTATTGATTTAGTACAACTTAATTGAGTTAAATTTTTTCTTTAGTACAACCATATTTTACATCATATTATAACATAAAATTTATAATTTTTTTCTGCTATACAAAATGATTGTACTCAATTTTTTTTCGGTACAACCATGTTATGCACTATATTTTAACTTGAAAATTGCTATTTAGATGTTTATGTCTTCAATACAATATTGTTGTACTCTAGTTATTCTTCAATATAACCATGTTTTAGCACGATATAAGTCATTTTGTACGTTATTTTTTCAGTATACTGTAATTGTATAAATTTTTTCTTCATTATAACCATGTTGTACGCCATATTATAACTTGAGATTAGTTATTTGGATGTTTATTTCTTCAGTATAATATAGTTGTGCTTATGTTTTTATTTTTTACACTACATAAATTTAGGCTTTTTTTGACGGCCACAATCCCTCATTTATGATATGAAAATCGTCGTATTTAATGTTATCGACGGTTTTCAAAGTTTTTAAGTTCGTAGGTAAAATACTTGTCGGTAATTTCAAAGATGACCGATATTATGATAGTATAAATATACTGACGGTTATCTAACAATTTAATATCATAGTTTTTCTTTGAGAAAATTCAAGTCGTTGATAATTCTCTATTCTTATAACCGACAGTTCGTGATAGCATAGATGTCGAAAAAATGTCACACTCGTTGGCTTTTTGAAGCAGGTAAAATTGTCGGTTATGCATCGTTTACGAGTCGTTTTCATAACTGACGAGTTAACTGTCAGAAAAGTGTCTCATCCGTCGATTTTTTGACGTAGCTTATGCTGTCAGTTATGTGTCGGTTAGGCATTTATAAAAATGTCCATTGGCAAGCAATCGATTTTGCCTGTGGATAAGTCTGGAACTGCCATAAAATCAACAGTAAGTCGCCGAAAACTTGTAGTATAGGAAAATAAATAAATTACTTCTTTCATATTTACATTACCACACATGTTTTCACAACATGTAATATACAATTTCAAATATTGAATGAAATAACATAGCTGTCAAACAGTAAGTTATTCAATCAAATAATGAAATAAATAAAATACAGTTATGCTAAAATATGAACATCACTATTTAAAGAAAAAATATATGTCCAAATATATACAAAAACATAAATAAAAAGAAAAATTCCCCTCTTATTCATTCTTCTCTATCTCGTTAATCTCATCTTCATCGTCCTCAACCTCTTTCTCCTCCAATGCTGTCGCAGTCTTGCCACACTCCCTCATCCACTATCAGAAGAGATCCAACTGAGCATTTAGCTTGGCCTCATGTTGGCCTCTAGCTTCGAACCCATATGAAAGAAGTGAGCCTCCATCTCAGTAGAGAATGTCACAACGCGCCTGAAGATCTTCTCAATATGTGTGGTACCTGTAGAGCTGCAAATATACTAGTGGAGGGGTGAGCGTTCTACGCAAACCCCTACGACCCGATCCCGTAGACTTGACCATTCTTCTTCCTTCTAGCTGGCTCCCTCCACAGGTCATACTCTGAAGGATAACACTCGTAGATTGTAATACATCCTGACACCTTGGATCGACATTCCTTTAGTTGCTGGAATCTCTCATGCAAACAAAAGTAGTTACAATCAATTAGAGCTAACATGTATTAACATTAAACTAGTTTAGCTCGGGAATTACTATCGTCAAACTATGACTAGTCGGACTGCCTGTTGTGGGTGCGCTCATGTACATCGGCGGTGGAGGGCTTTTGTCCAATCTCCACAGTCTGTCCATAAAATAAAATAGTTTGAATACTTCTTCAAACTATAGACAATCTTATAGAATAAATGAAACCTTACTAGCTTCTGCATGTATTTCGTATAGAATAAATGAAATCTTATAGAATACATCTTCGACTATAGAAAATCTTATGTCAGCGTGCTTGGACGGCCCCATGCCTCCACAGTCCGACAGCTGGTTTTGCTTTCCCGGCTCCCTCTTCTTATAGTAGTGTGGAGAATCTTAGATCCTAAGGAGCGTGACAAAAAATTATTTATGAGCCATAGAGGATGTTGTCGCGATTTCTGGAAATCTCCAAACATCTTTTAAAGGCGATTGATGCCCTTGCGCTCTGGATGTGCGCCTCGTGCTCAAGGCGCTAGTAGAACTGTTTTTTTTTTGTAAATATTACAAAGATTATTTAGATTGTTAAATAAATTAAAAAAGCTTAACTTATTAGTGAATGACACTTACCGCAAACTTATGAAGCCAAAGATTTCGAACGGCCATCGGAATCTCCTTCCACAACAAGTATATTGAGAAGTATTGCTCTGAATGATATCTCAAATGCATGAATAGTCTAGGACAGAGGGTAGAACCTTAAAACAATAAATTTTTAATTTTATATTTAATTGAAAAATAAAAAGTTTACTCAAATATCTTAAAAAAACTTACGTGTTACTGACAGCATCGATACGATAACTATTGCCTGTGAAGTCTAGCAATTTGGATAAAATCCCTGATAGTATACATCATATTTCTCTTTGTCAGGCATTAGGTGTGCTCTATTTCTGTGTTTTGAATGTGGACACCAAAACCTACCCTTAGATAGGTAAACCAACAATTGAGAAGCAGCTACCAAAAATTCCTCGATACCATTCAAGAACTCCTAGATGATCCCTTTTCCACCTAGATAAAGTTTGTTGTACATCCACGATCTCAATATACGAATATCCATGTGTACCTTCAAACACAAGAATTATAAACACATTATAAAATACATTCAGTTGAATACATTATATTTAATTATTTTAGTTTATCTATTGGTCGATTGGTAACAAAATGTGATGAAAGCTGATAATAATCAACGAGTTTTAAAAGGAGCGAAAATTTTAGATAACTTTGAAGTCAGAACATTAACAGCTTCCTGAGGAAGTTAGGCTTATCGAAGATTGGTTATTGACAAACATTTTATTCATATTTCTCTCTAATCTTGGTTGTCACTGTAACTACAACATCTCTTTCATAAGTATAATTTTTTGACATTTTCTCTATAAATGTAAATCCACTTATCCAATTAAATATTCTCGTCTAAACAACTCTTACTAAATGACTTTCAATTGATACTTTAAGAGTCTAGTTAAAAGTTGCGGGGACGAGAATGCTTAAGTTTATGATTAGCTGCTCACTTGGAGACAAAATATGATAGAAATATGTCTGTGTGAAGGCTAATGTAGCTGTAGTAGCATGCAATATCAGAGGGAGTTATCCTAATGGATTGAGAATCAATGTTCGAACAATAATGATCTTTGACGGAACTTATTATACTAAATATCAAACAATCTGACTTATAATAGATTTGTTCATATCTAATATTTTTTGTCACCATAGCTACACTAATTTCACGAGTTTATTTCTTTCACATTTTATTTTCCAAATGGTAAGCCAATCATAGCACTAAACATACTTGTCCTCGCAAACCCCATACATGGTTGACTGCACACCTGAAAATATATTCATAGAATGAAATATTTTATATGATTAAAGAGTTTTCAGTGCATCCTCAAGTACAAAATCTAATCTTCATAGTTAGAATGAAAATTTATATTGAAATCTAAGTTTCCAGCTCCAAAATGGAAATTGACTTCAAAATCTAATTCGCATTGCCAAAATGGGAATTGCAATAATGAAATTTAGATTTTGATTTGAATTTCAATCATGGAATTGGTAAATTAGATTTCAAAGTAAATTTTCATTATGGCTGTGGAAATTAGACTTCATAATGGAGGATGAAATGAAAACTCTTACATCATATGAAATATTTCATTCTAAAAAAATATTTCCAAGTGTCCAGTCATCACATAAGGGGATGCGATCATGATAGTATTTAGTTTTATGATTGACATTACAGTTGGAAACAAAATACGAAATAAATATGCCCATGATAAGGTTGGAGTAGCAATAGTTGCAAGATATATTAGAAAGAGACGTCTTAAGGTATAAATAAACCATCATAATTATTTTTCTTAACACAAAACAATAATCACTGCTCGAAATTTGACTAATTTTAGTTTTGACTCGGATTTCTTTAGAGTCGACAACAGTTAATCTCAAATCAGAATTTTATCAACTTACTTAGGTTATTAGGGCTATCGACAATCGATAATCTGCGAGCAATTATCAATATTTGATCTCTAATCTTGTTTGTCATCATTGCTACACGAACTCATTCAAGAGTATATTTCGTTCACATTTTCGCTACAATTGTAAAACCAGTGATCTGTATGGGGTATGCGATTGGTTTTTCACTTGGAGACAAAATATGAAACAATTATATCTGTGAGAGGGCTTGTGTAGCTACAATGACATACACTATTGTAGAGAGATGCCTTAATCAATTATGAATAAATGTTCGACAATTTAATGATCTTCGACAGAATTAACATTACTAAGATGCATTCCTCCACCTCAACCAGCCAACTTGAAATCTACTAATCACATCCCCATCTATATCACTTAAAGATTGAACGAGAGACCGAAGATGTCTAAAAAATTCACATTTTTTAATGATTTGACCAACCATAGTTACAACTCTGCCACTAGAGCTGGTACCAGTAAAATTATATTTCATTATATATCACATTTTTTAATGATTTGACCACTAGAGATATCTAAAACATTCTAGATCTACTCAAATGAAGTCCTTTAGACTCCAATGTCAACCTTTATAAATTAAGGGGGTGTTTGGTATAATCTCTTTAATAGGATTTAAGTTAGCTTTAATTAAAATCAAGCAAAACACAAAAAATAAGTTGGATAAATCTACCTTTAAGGTAAATCTATTTTTGGTTGTTATGTTTATTAAATTTGGGTTTAGTAAATCAACTTATTAATTGTATTTAATGGATTTAGTGCAAGAAAAAAATATTTCAAATAGATTTAAGCCAAACACCTCAAATGGATTTAACTAGATTTAACCTTAATTAAACCAAACACCTCAAATAGATTATGCTAAACACCTCAATTTAGCCCAAGAGCTTCAACTTCTCGAAATCTCATAAATAAATCTGGTAAGTTATGCTTCCTATGAGATTTGGTAAATCCAAGATTTAAGGCAAAATAGAGTAGAATCATGATTAAGAACCTGCAGGATTTGCATAGGCATTTTTGTCATTTGGCAAGATTTCGCTTAAATCCTACGTGAATCTTGTACGAAACAGTCCCTACATATTAAATGGATTTAACTTTAGTTGAACCAAACATAATTTCAGATTTAATAATATTTATATTTAATAAATCTTGATTTGTCAGATTTAGTAAATCCTATTTACCATAAATTCTACTTACAACCAACACCCCTTAGTCTCATCCATAAGAAGGATATCAATGATAAAAAACATACACCTAGGAACATCCTCATTTAAATGTCCAGTACGAGCATCCATAACTAAAGCAAGAGGATGACTGACCATACCTGTGAGTGTCGAAGCGGTGGAGTCACCGGAGTTGGAGTCACTGAAGCTGGGATTGCTGGAGGTGTGGTCGTTGGGGCGCTGGAGTCACCAGGAGAAGGGAGGAGAGAGTTAGGGCACATGGAGAGACCAAGACCTAGGGAGAGAAGACTGGGGCAAGGCCAGGGATGTCGTGATTTTAGTGATATAAAGGATTCTTTCCGATGTCTTACAAACAACATAAAATCTGTCAGTTATTAGTATTAATACCGAAGGCATTTTCTATTGCTTATTAAAAATCCTCATATGTTAACACCCCACTAAATGGTAGGTTTGTAAATAACTGACGATGTAAAGCCATTGGGTATTATTCACTTATAACCGAGGATAAAATGCGTCAATAATAAAAAAACTGTCGGAAATAATTACTATTGAGAAACGACATGTCCTGTTGTTATGCTATTAGAAGTAACTCATCACAAAACCCTCAAAGAATCGGACATTTTAAGCGACGTAAGTTTAGACCATCAGTTTTGTTGTCAGTTTTAGCACTTTTTCTTGTAGTGTTATGATCATGTTGTACACCATCGCATGACAAGATAGAGCATTTTAGATATCTTTCTTTAGCACAACTTTTTTGCACACCATCCTATGATATAAGATATGGCATTTTGGAAGTTTTTTTTTTTCAGTGCAACGTGATTGTATCTTTGTTTTTATCAGTACAACTATTGCACAACATCTTATGATAGGATATGACATTTTGGATGTTTTTTCTTCAGTACAACATGCTTGTACTCTTATTTTACTTTAGCATAACTATGTTGTACTCCATAGTTTGAAATAGGATAATCATATTATCATTTTTTCTTACTTGCTTATAACGTACATGAAGTATTTAATTATTATTTTTCTTTTAGATTACTAACCAGGTTGCTAGGTAATGACTAATAAATGAATTACTTTCAAGTGCAAACGATCCCCATCAAAGCAATTTATGAAAAATTAGTCAACCACATAACTGATTAAGTTGTAGAAATTTTAAGATCACTACATGTTCATCTTTTTCTAAGGTTGATGTCTCTTCAACAATATGTATCACTGACACTGTAACTTCTGGGATGTTGGAATATTGAGAGCATATTTTTCAATTTTGGTTGACGTGAGCTGAGATTCACTACATTAATGGTTTGGTTGCCTAATCATGGAGTAGTGTTTTGGGATAAAGAGTCTTCGTCTAGTTTAAATTCCATTAATTTTTAAAATAAATTAATAACACAAACATCTAAATAATCATAATAAATTTATTAGTACATTCATAAATTTTTTAATTACAAATTAATTTTTTTCATATCATATAAAATACCTAGGGATCTTTTTTTTTTTTTTTGCTAGAAATGTGCATGAGTTTTCAAGCTAAATATAATTGGTCAGAAGCTAGTAAATCTAATTTTCAATACAATAGAGAAGCTATTGTCTCAGACAACTTTTGGCTACATGAGTGGATATGTCATTTTATTAATGGTGATCATATTTTAATATCATGTTATTTGACATTATATTTGAGTGTACTATCTAAATCTTATTTTCTTTGTTATGCGTGTCTAGTTTTTTCAGCACACAAATCCTGTGATTCCTACCTTGCAACACTCAAGATCTCGTATAATACGATGGTCCTAGTAGGTGGCATAGAGAAAAAAAGTGTGCAGTGATATTCTTTCACAATAACATCATGATTAGGTATATGTTATTGCAGTTAACATACATGCTTATTTTCTTTAAAATAATCATTGATACAGTTTCAAAATGAATGTCTACTATTTTGTTCCGGCTTTTTTACTCATTTAAGTATATAATTATCGAATAATTAGCTTTATTAGTTGATAACTATGTAATTTAATATTCCTCAAGCCGGCCATTTTCTCCATCCCCTAAATCTTGATGGAGTTACCACCATTTAGATTGGTTAACTACTATTGTTGTCCCATTATTAAAATAAAGGGCCACCTTCTCCAGATAGTCCTATACATAGTCCTCTACATAATCTTGTGCAATCATATACATGGTTATACACATAAAGAAGATTTTTAGTTAATAAAATGTCTTGAGTGCAGAGCTACAGAGTTTGTATCAACTCAAGACTGTTTAAATCTGTAGCTACAGTCAATTTAGTGCTCATGGAGATTTAAATAGTCTTGAGTAGTAGAATACGTGTTGTTGAGCAATAAATTCAGTCAATTAAAGAGCAAATAAGTCGGCCCAAGCCCAATCAATACCTATCTAGATGCACAACATAGGGGAAGAGTCAGTTGATGAGCACTCCCCAATTGAAGAACACAATATCAGGAAAAAAGCAACTTGTATGTAAAAGAATAAGTAAACCTCCTCTCCAGTCAACCCCAATCCATGAGGTAATAAGCAGCAACATAGTCAAATCAATAACAAGCAAGTTGTAAGCTTCACCTATAATTGAGTTTTTAACCTAGCCAAAGCCCTCAATTCTTGTTGCCTAAACTAAAAAGTTTACCATTATAAGTGTTGGGAAGAAGAAAGAATCAATAATAAAAGTACTGTTTAAAAGTTCAATCAAATTGGAGAGACAAAAAAAGATAAGAAGAAAATAAGAAGTTGAAAAGCAAGCAATATCTAAAATTTCATTAACACCATAGAGCCGAAAAAAGACGAAAAAAAGGAAGAAAAATAAAAGCAGTTAAAGAAAAGTTGAATGGGAAAATCCCATGGATGTTGAGCATTATATCTAGCAAGTTGACTTTATTGATAATATTTCTTTCAATACACACATGTTAGACTTCTTAACTATAAAATTACTAATGTTGGACTACCTTGCAACCAAAACAGGCTTCTATAGTTGTTAAATTCCTAGCTTGGAAACTGATATCAAAGGATAAGATGGAATTCATTGATGAATATTGTGCATGATATGATGACAAGTGAATTTATACTTTTTTTCTAATGTAATTTTTTAAATTCTTTAAGATACTTAAATTAGTTTTTCTTATGAATTATGGTGGTTATATTGTTGTGGCTCTTGGCAAATATTGTTATGATTACGGATAATATTGATAATCTACTTACAAATGAAAGTTTAAACGGCGTTCATGTAGATACATTAATATATATAAGACACTCACTACACTCACTACACTCACAATCACTCACAAATACAAACCCAAAATTTCTTGACTTTGATCCGTTAATCCTTTGGGAGACTCATGTAGATGGTCCCCTAAACTTACATAGAGGACCCAAATGGGGTTTCCATTGGTTCATAGCTCATTTATGGTGGTTGACACCCCAATTCTACCAAAAATACCCAACTTGGCCTCTTGCCCCAAAACTCCCCCAAATTACCTAAGTACCATTGAAACTCTTAATTTGGCAAAAATTCCCAAATTTGTTCAAAAATCATTTCAACCTTTTTGAAAATATCCAAATTACCCAAAATCACAAAAAATTGCCAAATTACCAAAAATGCCCCTCATCAGCAAAAAATTTCAAAAATTCCAAAAAATCCCAAAAATTCCAAACACCTTCAAAATATTTCCAATTCCATTTTTCTCAACTACCACATGACCCAATTTGACCAATTTGATCATTTTGACCAAAACCCCCAAATTGCCTTTAAATCTTCCCCAAATTTACCTCAAATGTCCATCAATTTGGGTCCAATCTCCCCCAATCTCAATTCTAAACTCAAATTCACCTTACATATGACCAATATAAACCAAATTTGAGCACAATTGGAACGTGCTTTGAGCCCAATTTTGATCTAAGTCAAACCCCCAATTTTGGTCATACGACTTGATCTCACCAAATTGAACTCCATAGCCCACTCAATTGGCCTCAATTTGAATCCTAAACTCTTCATAAAATTCCTAAACATCAAACTTGACCTTCAATTGGCCTTGGTGAAACCTCAATTTCATTTAATTTCAACTTAAATCTACAAATCTCCAAATTTGCCCCAAGTTGGTCATACCTCAAAATTTCACCAAATTGATTGCTCTAACCCCAAAATTGGCACCCAATTCATGTTGAAAACTTTTCATAACATTCTTGTTGACCATTCTCAACAATCAATTTGGACTTAGCCAAAGCCTAGCCCAATCTAGACATAAGTCTAGCCCAACATGCCTAAATTGATCAAAATTCCAAATCCCTCAACTTGGACCCCCAATTGAACTCAAAATCACTTCAATCCTTCACCAAAAATGTTCATTACAATTATCTACATAATGTTGATCAATCAATTGGGCTCAAGGTCATGGCTAGTCTATCCAAACCCACTTTTAGCTAAATTGACCTACATGGACCCCTTTACCAAAAATTGACCTAATCTAACCAAATTGGCCAACCAAAGACCACCACAACCAAAATTTAAACCTTATTGGCCATAATAAACCCCATGGAACCACCCAAATGAGCCATGGACCAAGGGATCCACAAATCAAGGGATTTGATTCCAAATTTTCTTATGCCAAGGATTTTTTTTGCCAAAACTAAGCACCAACCCATTTAATTGCTATGACAGATTCCTCTGGCTCACCTAACCTGCTAGCCACCTCCCTTGGCCTGACAGGCTGGCCTAGTGGTCGGAAAACACCAAAACTGTGAGCCACCCCCATGGAATCAAACACAAGTCAAACCTTGAGACCACCTCATCCAATTTTAAGTTTAGAGCCTCTCTACCCTCCACATAGGCAACACTTTTAAACCCCCAATTGGCCGTGGCAGCCACCCTAAGCCAATTTTATAAAACCTCACCTCCATGGCCATAAAAAGGATTGCTGAAAATTTCTTAGGGATACCCTCTAAAATTACTCCCTGAGCTTCCTTGAGACCTCCACAGTGCAACCTAACCACCACATTGCCCTAAATCCCCTTGCCAGAGTTCAATTTTTGAGCTCAAAACCTTGTTGGAGAAAGGACAGAGCTCTCTACACTTTTACACTCCACCAAAATAAAATTAAACTCACCCACAACATCACTAAAGTGAAAGAAGAAGAAGCCACATCAAATCCCCCTCATATAGAGCCCCTAGCATAGCTCTAGACCAACACCTGAAATCTAGCTTGGTCGAATTCATACCTAGACTCTTCACCACAGCAAGAGGTTCAATCTCTAGCCTCCTTGGACCTCCACGAATGTGCCAAGCACCTCTGATCGAAGCTTCCCTTCTCAGAGCAAATGTATTGAACTCCCCCTCTTACCGAGCTTGTTTTAATCCTCCATTTTATTAGAACTAATTTAATAGCATGATTACCGTATGGATGTGTTTTTCACACCTAGACGAGCATTTAGAAACAAACAATACTTAATATGGTTAAGAAATGAGTGAGATCTTAAGCTTTGAAAATGGATGGTTTTCAGGCTAAGGCATTGGGGACGATGATGGGGATCTGTCTGACCGCTTGTTTATCTCATCAACGAACGAGATCTAGCCGGACAACTCATTCTTACATCAAATACGGATCGAGTCAGCACTGAGGTGGATGGCGACTCCGAACCAGACGACGTCGCGTGGAGCTTCGGAGATGCCTAGAATGAGGTGTCACTGCACATTTAAGTAGATAAATAGGGAATTAAATAAATCAGAAAATGATCCCTAACTTCAAAAATCCATATCTTGGTGTAGGAAAATCACAGAAATAAAATAAAAATACTCTCTTCTCAGTGAACAGAGGAGAACAATGTGAAAATAATTTGAAGTTTATGTGATGCTTATTTTATTTTTAATTAATTAAATACTTTTTTGAGTCTTTTGATTCTCGATGCATGTAGAAATTTCACCATGGCTTGAAATTTTGGCATGTTGTTGCATCTGTCTTAGAGATCATTCTCTAATTTTTCCAAAGTTAGAGAGTATCTCTAGACTGAGATCCATATTTTTCAAGTTTATGTTTATTATTTGCATAAATTAATCATAATAACTAGGATGTTGCATAAAAAATTCAAGAAAATTTTGGAAGATTTCCCATGACTAGAGAATCCTTTGAAAAATGATTCATGAGCTAAGTCATTAAGAATACACCTAATTTACACAAAACACTAAAACATAGAAAATTAATTTGAAAAATGCAAAAACCTAAATGACTTCATTTTAACTCTCCACTATAATTTCAAGTTCAGAGAACTCCCCATAAAAAATTCAAAACATTTGGGGCTCATTTGATAAATCAAAATGATTTTCTAAGTTAAATGTCATTTTTAACACTAAAATGTTTTTTGATAAATAAAATATAACTCAAGAAATTATAAGAATTGGTTTTTGGAGTTTTCTGTGATCAGAAGAATTTTATAAAAATAAAATTGCAATTAAAATAAAAACTTCATTTTTAATTAAAAAAATGATAAAAATCACAAAAATAATAAAATTTATGAAAATATTCTAAATTGTTTCCTAAGCACTTAGGAACAATTGGAATATTTTTCCTAATTTTCTAAGTGAAGATATTAAATTCTTAAGCTTAAAATAATTTTTAAAGGTTAAAAATTGATTTTTACTAAAATAATTCCAACAATTTAAAGAAAAGTTAGAAAAATGTGAAATTTATTTTATGGGTTTCTTGACCTCAGAGAAATTTAATAAAAAATATAAAACTTATTTTTCCACGTTTAAAATATTTTATAATTAATAAATACTCCAGAAATTAAAATAATTCTAATAATTCAAATAAAACTCAATAAATCATGAAATTTGGTCCCAATGATTCAATAGTCTAAGTCTACCTCCAGTAAAACTTTTAAGAGATTAAGCTTTTCCTTAGTCAAGTTATGTATTTTTCTTTAAAACATCCTATTAAATAAATAAATTAATTAAATTAAAATTTGAAAAATCACATTTTCTCCTCTGATGCCTTAATTGACCCATGAGTGAGGTGGGATAAAAAATTAAAAGTCATTTGAATTAAATTTGATGAATTATGAAGTATTAGAACCTTAGGGGAAAAAGTGTAATTTTGGAAATTTAGCCTTAATTAACATTTAGGCTTAATTCAAGAAAAGGGAAAAGGGTAAACTCTGATCCTAAACAACATATTTGGATGATTCAATCACAAGGGGATCAATTGGTAGAAAGCAATCTCACTTTTTTCAATTAAAGGATAAATTTGTAATTTCCATAAATTATTAAAATTTGGAAGTCTAGTCAATTAAACGTTCCTAGACTTAAGGGTATGATTTTCGGTGTTAATAGCTGACTAATTTAACACCCCTATTTGATGCTCAANTGCTTAGTAGTGACCTAAGCTAAATCAAATCTGATTAAATGAGGATTAGAAAAGTAAATATAATTAAAAATTAAAAATCTTTAAACCACTACAAGCCCAAATTAAGAAGTTGGCTAAGTGATTTGATGACATTAACTTGCACCTTTAAGGGTCTTCACCCACATAATTCTCAAATTAAATTATAAGTGATAATTACCCCACTCTTAGGGATAATTGAAACATCAATGTTCATTGAGCATTAAAAGTATTTACAAGATGAGTTATTATATAACATAATAAGTTTGAATGAGTTCGAGACTTTTCACCAGGCAGTGAGAAGGAAGCATGGCCCTATTTCTTTCTCCATATCTATTGGATACGTCGGAGGTCTACTAAACTTACTATATTTTGCTTAATAAAAATCATCCTTAATCAAATTAATAGGGACCCACCAAGATATGACCTATAGATCGCTAAAACTTTACTTGTTACGGTTTAAATGAAATTATGGAACTCGTTAAGTTGAGTTTAGTAAATTCATTTGGATTAAGTGAATCCAATAGAAAATAGTGGTACAGGAACGAGGGAACTCTGGGATCCTAACCTGTGTCGCTCTAATCAACTTTAACACCCCCCATAAAATTTAAAGAACTACAACCATATGACCACCTGATTTGATATCATAACTTGACACCCTAGAAAACTCATCACGGCAAGGAGCTTGGAGCTAGCATGGTGGGTTGCACGACCATCTTCAACAACAAAAAATGTCTTGCCCAACTAAACCAACTTCTTTCCTTAGAATTAAACAACCAAGCTGTAGGATTTCGAGGTTGTCTGCTTATGGAACAAAAATCTTCACCTTATTTTTAGGCCTTTGCACATTCATGCTGTGCAATATAAGCCCTACTCGCCTTAAGATTCTGAGGTTATCGTTCGCCGCGACTTAAACCCTCACATCTTTCAGGCTATTCGTGCAATCGTTTCATACAAATGTAAGCCCTGTTTAAATAAAATTGGCAGGATGAAATACCCAAATATTCTCTTCAAAACTGAAGCCAAATAATAGGATAAATCGGGAAGTCACCAAGTTTCTCTTCCGGATCAATGACATCCCTTATTTCTTTCTCCTTTGGATTCCAAAAACAAAATGCTCCAAATTTGAGCCAATCCCGTTTCACACCTCTTTGTCTGATATTGTTGAAAAGTCCTATCCTTTGACCTCTTTAAAAATAATATTTCACACCTCTTCGTCCGATTTCGTTGAAAAGTCCTATCCTTTTGACTTCTTTGAAGATAATATTCTCTGATTTTTATCGAGAGTTTTCTTAGGTGACTTCGGTCATTTAAGATGTAATTAACTATAGGGGCTTGCTCTTATAGAAAGCTCATCCGAACCCAGCTTAATATAAACCCTATTTAATTCTTCATATTAGATAGAGAAAACTGTAGGCAAATAAAATGGTTTCGCAGACCAAACAAACATTATATATTTCTTAGCTTATTTGATCGAGCCTCATCCTCAAGTCTTGTGTTTATCCTTCAGGATAGATATAAGGTTTGAGGTACAACACTCTTTCATTTAAACTATGGAAAATATGGGGTTAGTTTGATTTCATATTTTTCAAAGCATTAAAATGTCCTTTCAAAGCGGGGCGCCAGGATTTCGATTCCGGTGGCAGACAGCTTCTTAATGCAACTCCTCCAACCAAAATAGTGCCGACACCCCCATATAATTTAAAATAATGTTGCAGAGTTTGCATTGGGTGTGATGGAAATCATTAATAATTAACAATTGACTCTCCTAGTTGGCAATCTATAAACACCTAAGTTGTTCTTTTATGATCATTGCCTAACCCCATGCATCATGTAAAAATACCTAACATAATAAGGACATATTTTTTATTCTTTATTATTATTATTGTAAACCGACTAAAAAACTAACTTAGATAAATCAAGCTTGTAAAGAAGGATGTAGGTGTTGCTTTCAATTGTAATAATCTAGATTGTTCATTTGAAGTAGTTGCCAACACTCCACACCAAAAAAAAATAGTTTTTCATTGTGGCATGTATGTTTGTAAATATGTAGAACTCATTGTTTTTATAAACATAGTTAATTGGAGTGAGCAACAAAACTAAGAATAAAAGATGTTAATAATTATAGTTTATTGTGCATATGCATTATTTTGTTTGACACCCAAATGATAACATTGTTTTTTTTATTTTAGTTGTGCACTCAATTGCAATTCATTTCTTATGTCATTTTGTATTTGAGAGTATTTGAATTGTGCCCACTTATAAGTTCTCATATGGTTAACTATAGTACAACCCCGTTAATATCATATATTTCTTTAGTACAACATGTTCATAGTTTTATGATAATGAAGATTTGAATTTAGTTTTATATGTTCATAGTTTCAAATGAATTTTTTTAGTATGATAATATTTATTCAATACAACATGATTTTACTAAAGAAAAAAATAAACATAATCATGTTTTTATGAAGAAATAAGCATTCAAATAATAATTCTCATGTCAATATATAGTGAACAACATCGTTAGACTAAAGAAAAAGGTGAGTACAACCATATTGTACTAAGAAAATCAAGTATCCAAATAATCAATCACATGTTAAAATATGGTGTACAGCATGATCATAATGAAAAAAGATACAACTATGTTATATTGAATAAATAAACATCCAAATAATCAATCTCATGCCCAAAAATATTTTACACTATTTTGTATTGAAGAAAAGCATAAAAAATTATTTTTATTATACTTTATCGAAGAATTATTAAATATTAGCTTAAAACTTCATTGGATGAGATGGAAACAGATGTGCAACCCTATAAGCAAAGGTGGTCTTGGTTTTCGTTCACTTATGGAAACTATGCATCTTAGTTATATGAAATTATGGATTAATTTTTATAATGGTAAGTCTCTCTAGGCTAAAATGATGCATTTGAGGTATTGTAAGTATGTACATCATTTCACTTTGTCTAGTAAAGTCAAGGACTCTTTTGTCTGGAAATGTATGCTTCAGGTGGCTAATTGTACTGAATCTTATATTTGTTGGGATATTGGTGAGGGCAAGTGATCCCGACTGTATATATGAAATAGTATAACAATGTATTTAATTATATTTTTCACTTATCTTTCTTTACTTTGCAATAATACCAAAAACTTGATCCTGAGAAAATAAGAATTTAAAATTTTAACTTAATATATATATATATA
>JXCR01092696.1:225520-241127 GCA_002079205.1 Phalaenopsis hybrid cultivar | reverse complement strand
ATATATATATATATATTGGGATACTACACAAGTATATGTATTGTTATCAAGATATATATGACTTTTTGATTAAGCCCCGAATATCAAACCCATAAGGATTGTTCACAGTATGTGATAATTAAAGTAACCAAACTTTTTTACTTTAAAAAGACAAATATTTAAACTATAGTTTTTATCACAGGAATGAAATTTAAACTCTTTTTGGTATTTTTAATGTTTGAAATAAAAACTTACTAAAGATAACTTGAATTTATGTAAAAAAAAAACACTGAATACGAAATATCTTTCTCCTTATCATGAATCAGTAATAAGTATAGTAATTATGTTGCGGAAGTATTCAAATTGTGTTGTGTCAAATAGGAGCAATATCATTCTTTACCCTTACTAGAGATGCTATAAAGAACATTGACTAATTTAAAGTTTGAATAGTTCTGAAGTCTGGTTAGGAGTTCCCTTGGTTCCCTCCACCTAGGGGCTAACATCTCGTATCAAAACCTAAAATAATAAACTAAGTTGGGGGCTTCAGCATGTCACTCTAAAGTCCTCTAACTCTACACCCTTCAAAGATTATATCCCTATTTATTTGCACTCATTCATATGAACTACATTTTAATTCATACAATCTCATGTGATCTTTCCAATTGTTGACTGAGACAATGCCATCCCGATTCTTACATGTTCTCACAACAAAGTTTAACTTCTAGATGGGTCGAATCAAGAAGTAAATGAAGTGCACGGAATTAAATCATCACAACTTCTTCTAACAATAAAGATTGATACTCTAAACAACTTCCATCCAACACTTTAATTACTTATCATTTTAAGGAGAAAGATAAAAAAAACTACTCAGAGTCCATGGAGAAAACAAAACCACACTTTAGTTTAAAAATAGAAATCATTGTCAAACCAACAAGAAGTCTCAATTAAAACAAAAAGTAGTTTAAAATAAAGATAAAAACTTATCTCAAATCCTCCACCAAATTCCTGAAGTTTTTTTGAATCTCTTCTCTCTTACAAAACTCTTAAATCTTAAAATAAAGCTAAAAACAAAATGAAAATAAATTTGTGGTGCCTAAAATTCTTTTCAAAAGTTTCTCCACGAACTTCTTCAAGAACCTTTCAGAACTTCTTAAGATTTTTCAGGACCCTTTCAAAAGTCTCAACTTTTTTTCTTTTATAATTTTTCAGGAGGTGCTTTGGTATCTCTTCAAAATGTGTCATGATTCGAGGTATTTACCAACTCCTTTCACAAGTCCTTTAATTATGTTTTCATCCTTGGTGCTTATAAAAACCCATTTTGGCCAATAGGTGCCTCAAACGTCATTCAAAGTTTGTTAAAATGAATAAACTCGTCGAGTAGCTGTCATTGTCACTTAAGCATAGGGCCTCTGGCGCTGAGGCACAGCTTCTCTATTTCACCGGCATGTAAGTGCCGGTTCTGGCGCTTAGGTGCTAAAATACTTCTGTACTATTTTTGTATTTTTGCTCCAAATTTGATCTTTTTTCACTCCTTTTAGTATTTTTCACATTTTTACTTGTACCAAAAAGAAAAAAACACAAATATCTTCCATTAAAGTGCAATATCTCAATAATAGGTATAAAAATGTGTCTAAAATCATTATATATTTTAGGTTTCAAAGACTCATTCTTTATTTCCTTAAGCTCATTTAATTGTAATAATCTTTTTCACCAGCATCTTTCAAATTATAATTGAACTATTTATTTGCCCAATATGCTTTATGGTCAAGTTCAACTGGTAAGTGACAAGCTTTCTCAAATATTAGTCTATATGGGGACATTCTAATAGGAGTTCTGTATATAGTCCTATAAGACCACAAAGCATAGTCAAGTTTAATTGAATAATCCATTTTGTTGGATTTATAGATTTTTTCATAATTCTTTTAATTTTACAATTGGATAATTCAACCAAACCACTTGGCTGAAGATGATAAGCAGTAGCAATCCTATGGTTTATATGCTATTTCTTTAACAATTTCTCCATTATGACATTTCTGAAATAACTTCCCCCATCAGTTATGATCACTCTCAACATCCCAAATCTATAAGATATATTTGTTTTCAATAACTTTGCAACACTTAGATCATCACATAGAGGTAAAGCAACAACTTCTATCCATTTGGATATGTAGTCCACTGCTAACATTATATATAAATTTTCGAAAGATGGTATAAATGATCCCATGAAATCTAATCCTAAAAAATTAAATATTTCAACTTCTAGCATATAATTGCGGGGCATCTCATTTATTCTAAAAATATTGCCTACACGTTGACATTGGTCACAAGTTTTGATATAAGCATTAACATCTTTAGAAATAGTAGGTCAATAAAATCCAGACTGTAAAATTTTGTATGTTGTTTTATCAACACCAAAATGTCTCCCAAAATCAGAATTATGACATTTTTGGATAATTTCATAAGTTTCTTTTAAAGGCACACGTCTTCGAATAATCAGATCTTTCCCTTGTTTATATAAAAATGGGTCATCCCAAAAATAAGTCTTAGTCTCAAATATAAATTTGCTCTTTTGTTGGTATGTCATTTTAAGCTCATATCTTTTTGCTTTAGTTATGGATGGTCTTACTGGACATCTACAACAGCCCGTATCTTTTTGCTTTAGTTATGGATGGTCTTACTGGACATCTACAGGAGGATGTACCCTGGTGTATGCTTTTTGCTGATGATATTCTTCTCGTGGATAAAACGAGAGAAAAAGCCCAGGAGAGCCTTGGTGTATGCTTTTTGCTGATAATATTCTTCTCGTGGATAAAACGAGAGAAAAAGCTCAGGAAAAACTTGAATTATGGAGGTCTGCAATTCTTCTCGTGGATAAAACGAGAGAAAAAGCCCAGGAAAAACATGAATTATGGAGGTCTACATATGGTCTTACTGGACATCTACAGGAGGATGTATCTTGGTGTATGCTTTTTGCTGATGATATCTTCTCGTGGATAAAACTACCTTGGTGTATGCTTTTTGCTGATGATATCCTTCTCGTGGATAAAACGAGAGAAAACACCTGTGTATGCTTTTTGCTGATGATATTCTTCTCGTGGATAAAACGAGAGAAAAAGCCCAGGAGTCTCTTTTTGCTTTAGTTATGGATGGTCTTACTGGACATCTACAGGAGGATGTACCTTGGTGTAGTTTTTGCTTTAGTTATGGATGGTCTTACTGAACATCTACAGGAGGATGTACCTTGGTGTATTTTTGCTGATGATATTCTTCTCGTGGATAAAACGAGAGAAAAAGCCCAGGAAAAACTTGAATTAGGGAGGTCTACTTTGGAGTCTAAAGGCCTTCGTTTAAGTAGAACTAAAACTGAATACATGGAATGTAATTTTAGTAGTAATAGCTCTAGTGCAGAAGTGTGATTTTAACATCAGCTATTTTCCATCCAAAGACTTTCTTAAAATTTTTCAAAATTTTCACAAACCTTTCTTCTTCTTCCATCATTAATTTTGAGAAAATTATAACAGGTAAAATAGAGGAATCACCTAAAAAAGGCATATTTTAAATAATCAGGAAGTAATTTCAACTCAAGTTCTGGAGGTTTTTCTATTGATGGACAAAATGATTTATCTTTTTCTTTGGTGTCCAAAACTTCAAAACTTTCTCGAACATAGTTTGAATCTTTCGTATTAAGATCTTCACATTGATCTAATTCCTCTTCTTAGTCATGTTCCAAATCTTTTACTTTAGATTTCTATTCATAATTAGTTTTAAAATGGCATTCACTCAGATATCTTAGAACATCCATTCTATAACATTCATCATCTTTACCTTTTACAGGATATTTCATTGATCTTGAATTGTTAAAAGTAACTGTTTGATCATTGACGTGCATAGTTAATTCCCCTTTCTGCACAACTATCATTGCTCTTCCTGTGGCTTGGAAAAGTCTTCCCAAAATGATAGGTATTTATTTATCTTCCTCCGTATCTAACACAATGAAATCAACAGGAAAGATAAATTGATCTACTTTTGCTAGGACTTCTTCTATAACTCATTAAGGTATGTTATTGAACGATATTCTAACTGTAAAGTTACAGTAGTAGGAGTTATTTCTCATAATCCCAATCTTTCAAATATTGATAATGACATAAGGTTAATGCTTGCACCTAAATAACTTAAAGCTTTCACATAAAGTCTGTCTCATATTGCACATGGAACTTGAGGTGTTGGTTTTTCTAAGTCAAATTTTAATGGAGAAATAGGATTTTTTGAACCTTTCGGAGTGTTCTCTTTTGGTTATTCAATTTCTTCTCTCTCTACTTCAAATTCCTTTTAAACAGTGCCATCCAACTCTCTTCCGCTTCTAAGTTGATGGCTTTTACTTGCTCTTTATTCTGGTCTTTTAGATTTGTTTCAATATTACTAGAAAGTGTTCCTTGGGATCTATTACTTAATGATTTTGCGATATGTCTAAGTCGATTCTCAATATTTCTAACTGTAGCTCCTTGACTTTGTAATTGATTTCTCATTTGTAACACCACTTTTTCTATAGATAACTTCTTCTCCTTAAATTATGGCCTGGAGGATAGGTATATCTATTATTATAATTCCTATGGTCATCCTAATTTTCCAATGGGTTTATATGGTTATTCCCCCATTGCTGTTTATTACCACCTGAAGTATTATTCCAGTTAAAATTAGGATGGTTCTTCCAACGTGAGTTATAATAATTTGAATAAGGGTTATTTGGCTTGTTATTTATGACATTGAAAGTTTCTAATTATGCTTGAGAATCTACCATTTGGCATAATGAATTCTCTTCAATCATGGAAATTTGTTGAGAAAAATTTATTCCAAATTGATCTAACTTCCTTGAAATTGTAGCTACTTGATTTGTTAACATAGTAAATGCATCAAATTCATGAATATTAGCTATTTTTAAATGATTTACCCTCTCATAAGGCCATTGAAAACTATTGGTAGTCATTCCTTCTAATAAAGAATAAACGTCATGAAATGGTTTTGACATCAATGAACCACCAACAGCGGCATTGATAATTGACTAAGAGACCCAGCTAATCCATTATAAAAAGTTTGAATTATTAACCAATCTGGTATAACATGATGTGCACACTTTCTAAGGAGATCTTTAAGTCGTTCTCATGCTTGATAAATAGATTCCCCCTCAGACTGATTAAAAGATGTAATATCACTTCTAAGCTTCATATTTTCTTATGGTGGAAAGTATTTAGCAAGAAATACTTGTGCTAAATCACCCAAAGTTCTGATAGATCCATGTGCTAACGAATGCAACCATATCTTAGCTTTATCCCTCAGTGAGAAAGGAAATAATCTAAGTCTTATGGAATCATCTGATACACCACCATATTTAAATGTAACGCACAATTCTAGAAATCTAATGAGATGTAAATTTGGATCTTCAGTTGGTGATCCCCTAAACTGATCTTTGATACCATTTGGATAAAAGCAGGTTTAAGCTCAAATGAATTAGCCACCACAGTAGGTTTTTGAATACTATAATGAAGTTCATCTACCTTAGAGTTAGCATAATCTCTTAATGGTCTAAATTCTTGATGAATTTCAATATTTTGATTATTTTGATCTGCTATTTATGTAATTTTTAAAGATTTTTCAAAATTTTTAATTTTTTTGCTTTTTCTGATTTTTTAATAGCTTTTTCTAATTTAGAATCATAAGGCACAGGTCCTTCAGAACCTTAACTACACATACACAAATAATAAAATAAAATAAAATCAAACACACAAAAATACTTTATAAATAAAATACTACAATAAGATATTCCTACAATAACTCTTAAAGTTTAAATAAGAATTTCTAAAATACAATTTTGCTTCTAATCAATCCCCGACAACGACGACAAAACTTGATCCTTAGAAAATAAGAATTTAAATTTTTAACTTAATATGTATATTAGGATACTACGCAAGTATACATATCGTTATCAAGTAATATAGGACTTTTTGATTAAACTCTGAATATCAAACCCACAGAGATTGTTGAGAGTATGTGATAATTAAAGTAACCAAATATTCTACTTTAAAAAGACAAATATTTAAACTATAGTTTTTATCAAAGGAATGAAATTTGAACTCTTTTTGGTATTTTTAATGTTTTAAATAAAATACTTACTAAAGATAACTTGAGTTTATGCAAAAGAAAAGCACTGAATATGAAATATCTTTCTCCTTATCATGAATCAGTAATAAGTATAAGAATTTTGTTGTGGAAGTATTCAAATTGTGTTTTGCCAAATAGGAGCAATACTATTATTTACCCTTACTAGAGATGCTATAAAGAACGGCTAATTTAAAGTTTGAATAGTTCTGAAGACCGATTAGGCAGGGAAGATACTAGCTCTCACTTTAGAGTTCCTTCGGTTCCCTCCACCTAGGGGCTAACATCTCGTATCAAAACCTAAAACAATAAACTAAGTTGGGGGCTTTAGTCTGTCACTCTAAAATCCTCTAACTCTACACCCTTCAAAGATTATATCCTTATTTATTTGCACTCAATCATATGATCTACATTCTCATTCATACAATCTCATGTGATTCTTTCCAATTGTTGACTAAGACAATGTCATCCCATTTCTTACATGTTCTCACAACAAATTTCAACATCTAGAAGGGTCAGATAATTAAGTAAATGAAGTGCATGGAATTAAATCATCACAACTTCTTACAACATTAAATATTAATACTCTTCACAACTTCCATCCAACGCTTTAATTACTTATCATTTTAAGGAGAAAGATAAAGAAAACTATTCAGAATCCATAGAGAAAATAAAACCACACTTTAGTTTAAAAGTAGAAATCATTGTCAAACCAACAAGAAGTCTCAATTAAAACCAAAAGTAGTTTAAAATAAAGATAAAAACTTATCTCAAATTCTCCACCAAGTTCTTAAAGTTTCTTTCAATTTCTTCTCTCTGACAACACTCTTAACTCTCAAAATAAAATTAAAAAACAAAAGGAAAATAAATTTGTTGTGCCCGAAATTTTCATCAAAAGCTTATCCACGAACATTTTCAAGAACCTTTCAAGACTTAAGATTTTTTAGGACCCTCTCAAAAGTCTCAACTTTTTTTCTCTTATAATTTTCTAAGAGGTGCATTGGTGTCTCTTTAAAACGTGTCTTGATTCGATGTATTTTCCAAGGGATGCCTCCATTCACAAGTCCTTTAATTATATTTTCATCCTTCGTGGTTATAACCACCCATCTTAGCCAATAGGTGCCTCAAATGTCCCTTCAAAATTCATCAAAAATGAATTAACCCACCAAGTAACTGTCACTAGCACTTATGCGCGGGGCCTCTGACACTTAGGTGTGACCTTCTTTGTTTCATCGGTTCTTAAGCGTCGGTTCTGGTGCTTAGGCGCCAAAATACTTTTGCACCATTTTTGCTCTAAATTTGATCCATTTTCACTCCTTTTAGCATTTTTTGTCTTTTTACTTGTACCTGAAAAAAAAACACACAAATACCTTCCATTAAAGTGCAATATCTCAAAAATTAGTATAAAAATATGTCTAAAAACACTATATCATATAGGTGTATCAGCAAATGTAGCTTTTGGAGTGACAATTGGGTATTTTAGCTGAAAGTTATGGTGGCCCTTCTGATATTAACTTGTAGGTTCAGGAGGTGTGGAATTGGAGTGGTTGGAATGCTAATATGCTTGCTAATTTTGTGAATAAAGAGGATTTGTCTAGTATTGCTAAAACCCTGCATATTTTTGAATGAGATCACACTTTTAAGGAAGGTTGTTTTAATGATTATTTTGTCGGGCTATTTGTTAGGAACACAACACAACTGAAATGGGGCGAAACAGAGCTAAAATAGAGCGAAATGGTGGAGCTGCGCAGTCTGCCCGCCGACAGCGCCAAAACGGCGCTGACTGTGACATTTACCCGAGAAGATCGAAAAATGACAGAAAAGCTCACCGACAACGCCCTCTAGCCTGCTGACAGCTCCCGAGACGACTATGGACCGACTTTTGGCGGTTATGGGCTGAAATTCAATGTATTTGGATGCTTTTTTGGAAGGGTGCTTGTGGCAACTCTTCATACTTCATCTCTACACTTTAAAAGAATGAATTTATGTTAGAAAAAGGGGGATTTATGTGAGAGGAATGTTAGAAAAAGTGTGGAGAAAGTTTAGGTTTCTTAGAATAGGAGTAGAAATGTAGATTTCTACTCTTTTGGAGAGACTGGAGAGGGGATTTTGAGAGAATTTGTAAGGAGATGTTCTAGCATTGCATGGATCAGCGGAAGGCTTTGTGGGAGAGATTTTCTTCTTTCTTTCAAGGGAAAAAGCTAAGTATTGTGTTCTTCATTATCTTATGGTTTTGTAAACACTTATCTAGTGGATTTGCTTTGATGAAATGAAGTTTTCCGTTGTGTTTTCTTCGTGCTTTGTGATGGGCTTCTCTTGATCTCTCTTCTTGTTTGGAAATAATGGCATGAGAAGATTATGTCGTTGCTTTCATTTTACTTTTCTTTTGTAATGAGTAGAATTCATGTTTAGGATTTTGTGATGCATGTTAGAAGTGGACTTAATTATCAATGTGATGGTTTTTACTTGCACTATATTTACATTACAATAAAGGCCTATTGTAGTGTTAAATTTCGTTGTAATTGCATTAAGATTTAAGAGGGCTGTGTAATTCTCAACAAAGTAGAACCAGATTTAGATTCCATGGATGGTTAAGTTTATGGGAGTTGAATGCAAATAAATAGGGAAATATACTTTGATGGGCGTAGAATTGGAGATTTTAGGGTGACAGACTAAAATCCCCAATTCGGTCCTATTGTTTGAGTACTGAAGCAGAGATGTTAGCCCTGAGGTGAGGGGAACATGGGAGCTCCGAACTGAGAGCCGGTATCCTCCCAGCCTAGCCACAGATTCAGTAAACAAGCATAAGATTAGTCAATGTTCTTTATGCCTGGACCAAAGGGTAAAGAATAGGATTGCTCCTATTTGGCACATACAATATTTAATGCATCTCATTCATTTACATTATCTAATTTGTTACATAAGAATAGTAGTTTGTAATATCTCAAAATTCTCCAAACCAATTCATCCAAAAAAGGTTATCTTTAGAATTAATATTTGCATTTAGTTATAATTACTATCTTTACATTTAACACTTGCATTTAGGAGTAGTTGCTAGATAAAACATCATTTTAATCGACATTCTAAACTAAGGACTAATAGTAGTAGATTAGAATTTGACTAAAAACCTCTTACCTCGCTTCCCTGTTGGATCGATAAACGAGACTCCACTAGTGCCTCTATATTATTGAGCGATACGTATAATTGTGTTTGAAATTGTGACTTTACAAAATCATTATAAATATATAAATCTGGGTTCATAAATTCTTGCATATAAAAAGTCGCTGTCATAAAGTATGAAGTTTGAAGTTGAACTACTTAAGTGAAATGCCACTGAATATGTAGATGTACAACTACAACAGTTAAGTTAAACTAGATGCTAAACATTCAAAAATAAAATTGCTGAAATAAAACAATGATTTTTTTGGACAAAAAGTTCAAGTATAAGAAAACACCCTTCTCCTTTAAAATGAAAATATGGCTTGTGAAGAAATTAAAATCATTTGAAAAATATATTTAAAAATTGTTTTGTGCAAAATAGGAGCAATCATACTCTCTACCCTCTTCTAAGCACTATAAAGAACATTGACTAATCCAAAGTTTGGTCCTTAATTTTGTGGTTAGGCTGGGAGGATACAGACAGTCACTCCAGAGCTCCCTCTACTCCCTCAACTAAGGGCTAGCTTGATCTCATTAGTTTCCAATCAACTAAACCAAATTGGGGATTCTAATCTGTCACCTTAAACTCTTCTAATTCTAGATTCAACGAAGTATATTTCCTTATTTATTTGCACCCAATCTCATGGATTACATACTCTCTCATGAAATCAAATGTGATTCTACCTTTGTTGTAGAAATCATATCCCCTTTTTAGAACATATGTTTCTCAACACATTTTAATAATTCAATTGACCAGATTGAAAAGTAAATGAAGATTGGAGTTTAAATCATCATAAATTATCGACATTTAAAACCGTAGAAAATAAAATCAATTCTTCACAAAATCATTTCTTCAAATTAGGGAGAAGGATAAAGAGGACTACTCAGAATTCTTGAGAAGGATATGATAAAATATGGACTTCATATATAAAAACAAGTTTACAAACAAAAGAAATGAAAAATACAACTTGTCTCACAATCCTTCCCAAGCAAAACCCTAGAAGTTCTCTCCAAGACTTGCTCTCTTTATAAACACTCTCAATTCTCACTTAAAAGTGTAATGAAGAAGAAATCTCTCACGTTCCCTCTCCTCTTACAACCCTAGAAGACAATCTCCAAGCCCTTAACTTTCTCTCTCTATCTTTCCTTCTTGGTTCTCACACCACCTATCTTTTTTTGCCCCCCTTGAAGTTCTTCTCCAATTTGATTTTATTTTTGGCTGCCTCCTCTGAAAAGACATACAATTTCCCTCCAAAATTCAAAAGTCAAACCTTTGAATTCAAAAGATGTGCCTCTTTGATCCAAGAGTTAAATCCCTTCAAATTAGAACCTTCCAAAGTGTCTAGATGCATTGAATCTCTCCATGGGGTGTTTGAAACAAGTGTCCCTCTGAAAATTCACGTAAAATTTGTCTTGAACCGCCTTAATTTGATAAATTGACATCTGGCGCATCATGCATCATCACTTTGGATTTTGGCACAACATGCGCCAAACCCAAAAATTGGCTATTTCTGCTCCAATTTTGCTCCTTTTGCTATTTGAGCTCCAAACGCCTAGAAATGGTATACCAGCAACAAAAACACAAAAAATATCATTCTTTAAAGTTCAATATCACCAAAAATAGGCATAAAAGGGTACTTAAAATAGTACATTATTTTTTTGTATCAGCAGCACAACACAATTTGATTTAATTTGTAAAATAACAAATCAAACTCGAAAGGGAAGATAAAATTTAGGGCCTAATGTAGGACCAACTTTACAACGTACAATGCCTGGGTGGAACTAGTCCACCAACATACCTATTGGGGGTCTATCCCCACACAAAGATTAAAAAAATCCTAATTAACACCTGGGTTGAACAGATGGTTCTGAAGTCTGACAGAGTTGACCGTACTTAACCAAGAAGGAAATTGGTGAAGCATGTCAATTGAAGAAGGGTAATATGGTCCATAAAGGAAATGGACACATTACCAATGTAGGCAGATGATATTCCCTAATTTGAATGGAGAGAGAAACTTGTCCTCAATGAAGTCGCCAAGGCCTGTCGGCACAAATTTTAAGGTGTGTCATCCTTTGGAAGCTGTCGATCACTGGAATCAAATTGATCCCATATCTTTCAAAGTTTAGATGAAAGAGCACTACACCTCAAGCCACGTATTTATCTCTAAGGATAAACACAAGACTTGAGGGTGAGGCTAGATCAAATAAACTAAAAAAACATACGACATCTGTTTGGTCTACGAAAACCATTTTTTATAAGTCGACAAATTTCCCTATTTAATATGAAAATTAAAAAGGGTTTATGTTAAGATGGATTCGGAAAAGCTTCTTATAAGGGCAAGCCCCTATAATTAATTACATCTTAGATAACTAAAGTCACCTAAGAAAATTCTCGATAAAAATCAGACGATATTGTCTTCAAGAATTTCAAAGGGATGAGAATTTTCAATAAGAACAAATAAAGAGGTGTGAAAAGAGAATTACTCAAATTTGGAACATTTTATTTTAGAATCCAAAAGAAGGAGAAGTAGGTGATGCCATAGCTCTTGAGAAGAACCGCAATGCCTTCCCAAGCTATCCTATGATTTGGTTTTGATTTAGAGAAGAAATATTTAAATGTTTATCTTGCTAATTTTATTAATTATGACTCACATTTGTATGAAATGATCACACAAATAGCCTGGAAGATGCGAGGATTTATGTCATGAAAAATGACGGGTGACTAAAGAAAAATATGTTGAGATTTTCATACCTATTTTACACTGATTTTGATGATATTGCACTTTAAAGAAATGTATTTTTGATGTTTTGTTGCAGGTATGTTGAATTACGGTCATTGTAGCAAAAAACTGCAAAAAGAGCGAATTTGGAGTAAAAATGACCAAAATATGAATATTTGATCTTAGGCGCTGACGGCGAACTCGACGCCGCCGACAGTGAGTTTTCCTGAGAGTCCAGAATTAAATATTCTAGAAGGCTGCCGACGGCGCCATCGAGGCCGCCGCCGACGAGCACGTCGGTCCTCTCAACATATGCATTGAATATGGGCGATTTTTTAAGGGTCGCTTGGGCAACACTTGAAAACTCTTCTACAACTTTAAAAGAAACATTTGGAGGCCAAAAAAGAGTTGGCTTGGGGAGTTCACAGTGTGTCCGTGGGGGTGCCCGCTGGAGTCTTTATTTTTTATGGTGCCCATTAGAGTGTAGAGAGTGGTTAGTATTGTGAGGAATTCTTCAAGAGATTGTAAGAGAGGAAGGAAAGTGAGAGATTTCTTCCTCATTGCCGCTTTGGAGGAGAATTCTGTGTGCTGTAAAGAAAGGAAGAGATTCAAAGGAACTTCGAGTAGTTTTCTTAGGGAGGAGTTAGAGATAAGTTGTATTTACTTATTGAAGTTTGTACGAGTTTGCTTTTATGTAGAAATTTACTTATTGTAGTTTGTATGACTTTGCTTTTATATATGAAATCTAAGTTTTGTCGTATCTTCTCCATGAGTTCTGAGTAGTTCTCTGTCTTTCTCCTTGTCTTGAGATTTTGTGAAATGGTGATTTGAATTGGTTGTGTCATGAGAATGTTAAAGAAGTTGTGATGATCTTTTCACTTCAATCTTAATTTACATTCAATCTGGCAATTGATTTGTTAAAAAATATGTTGAGTTTTACAACTAAAGTGAAGATTACATCGAAGATTCAGGGAGGTCAAAGCCTTTATATGTTGAGTTTTACAACTAAAGTGAAGATTACATCCAAGATTCGGGGAGGTCAAAGCCCTTGATATGGTTGAGTTTTACAACTAAAGTGAAGATTACATCCAAGATTCAAGGAGGTCAAAGCCCTTGGAAATTGGGTGCAAATAAATATAGGTTTTACAACTAAAGTGAAGATTACATCCAAGATTTAGGGAGGTCAAAGTCCTTGAAAGTTTAGTGCACATAAATAGAGAAATAAAAAATTATCGGGCATAGAATTGGAGATTTTAGAGTGACAGAATTAAATCCTCAATTCGGTCCTATCATTTGGGTGCTGAAGTGTAGATGTTAGCCCTCAGGCGATGGGAACGTGGGAACTTCGAAGTGAGAGCCGGTATCCTTGCAGCCTAACCACAGATTCAGTAATTAAGCATAGAATTAGTCAATGTTCTTTATGCTTGGTCCAAAGGGTATAGAATAGGTATGCTTCTACTTGACACAATATAATTTGAACTGATTCAAGTTATTCATTCACTTAAAAACAAGGAGAATGATGTTTTCTTATATATTGAACTTCACATTAGAAACTTTATTAGTAGAATTAGTTAATTAAGTTTTTATTAAAATTACATTTTTTTTAATTTCCTATTGGCGAAAAATATGCAATTTGAATTATATTGTTGTAATTAAGTATTGATTTTTAAATCTTAGTTTGAAGCCTCTAATATTACTCCCTGTGGGATTGATATCCAGGACTCCATTAGAGCCTTGTGTTACTTTAGCGATACGTATACTAGCGTTAATAAGTGTGACTTTGCAATTATTGAATATTTTATTCACATCTTTATCAAATCTATAACCGTTGTCAAGTTTTTGGTGCTGTTGCCGGGGATTTAAATCTTCTAGCAACAGTATCAAATTCTTATATTTTTAAGCATATATAAAGTCGCTGTCAATTTTTTGGCGCTGTTGTCAGGGAATTAAATCTTCTAGCAACAATATCAAATTCTTATATTTTTAAGCATATATAAAGTAGCTGTCAACAACCTTGGGGTCCTAAAATGAGTTTAGGCTTATATTATGTAACAAAGTTATACAAAAGACTAAAGATAAGTTAAGGATTTATGTTGCACTAGGCAGACAACCTTGAAGCCCTATGGCTTGATTATTTAATTCTAAAGAAAGAATGATTTAGCTGGTGTAGACATGTTTTGCTATTGAAAATGGTCGTGTTGCCGACAATGTTAGCTCCAAGCTCCTCTTTGTGATGAATTTTAAGTTTTTTAAAGTGTCAAGTCCTGATGTCAAATTAAATGTTCTTAAGGCTATGGTTCCTTAAACATTATAGGGTGTGTTAAAGTTGACTAAAGCGACACCTGTTAGGATCCTACGGTTCCCTCGTTCCAGTACCACTATTTTCTTTTGGATTCACTTAGTCCAAATGGATTTAGTAAACTCAACCTAATGAGTTCCATACTTTCATTTAGACCGTCCGAAGTCTCGTTAGCAATTGTAGGTTACCTCATCCGAGGGATTTTCGATCATCTGATAGAGACATCTTAATTTATTTATATTTTTTATTTTATGATATTTGTGATTAAATTTTGAGTTGCTTTATATTTTGAATGTTGTGGCAGTGAATTTTATCTTGTTTGATTTTTAAAATTTTTGTTTTGGTTCGGTGGCTATCATAGCAGTTTTGGTTTTCATGCAGGGTGACATCGTTGTTTAACATGCATGTTTGAGATAAGAAGTATAGAAATGTAAATGCAATAATTTTAAAAGAATACTAGTCGATTCTTCTCATTCCTCCACCTGAAAGGTTAGCTTTGGTACTGTATATATATAATCCTGCTAAGAATTTAAATTGCAGGAGTAGGTGAAGGTATAGCTACCAAACCCTAAGTTATGACTTTAATGAGCCTCCCAAGATCTTAGTGGGTGATTTTAGGATTTTAGGATTGTCGGCACTATTTTTGGTGTAAGGTTTGCCCGTAAGAAGCTGTCGGTCATCAGAATTGAAATCTCGTTGCCCGCTTCGGAAGGACGTTTTTTTTTTTAATTTTAGTTTTGAAAAAGATGAAGTCAAACTGACCCCATAATTTTCATAGTTTAGATGAAAGAGCGCTTTACCTCAAATCTCNGTTCAAATTTGGAACATTTTGTTTTGGAGTCCAAAGGAGGAAACATTAGAGGATGTCACAGATCCAAAGGAGGACTTTGGTGACTTTCCAAGCTATCCTATTGTTTGGTTTTAGTTTTTTGGAGGAGAGATATTTAAGTATGTCATCCTGCCAATTTTATTTATTTAGCGCTTACATTTGTGTGAAGCAATCAACACAAATTGCCTGTAAGATATGAGGATTTAAGTTGTGACAAACGACTACCTCGGAGTCCTAGGACGACTTTAGGGCTTATATTATACAATATGGTTGTACAAAGGCCTAAAAAAATGTTTGAGGATTTATGTTGCACTAGGCAAACAACCTCGAATTCCTATGGTTTTGTTGTTTTAAAGCTAAGGAAGGAATGTATTAGTGTAGATCCTCTTGCTGTTGAAGATGGTCGGGCTGCCCACCATGTAAGCTCCAAACTCCTCGTTGTAGCAGAGTTCAAGTTTTCTAGGTCAT
>JXCR01092696.1:201764-212080 GCA_002079205.1 Phalaenopsis hybrid cultivar | reverse complement strand
AAAAAAAAAAACATAGTCATCAACTATAGTAAAGTTTCAGTTAAAAAATGTAAGAAAGGCTGAGAAAGTTAACATTTTCCCATTGCCTTCCTCAAACCTTAAAACTTCCACTACCAATCCAAAAGTCCTAAAAACCTATCAAACACCCAACGCATCATCTGAAGTCAAAGAAACATAGATCCAAAATCCTATAGCCTGCTCTAAAAAAGAGAGTAATTCAACAATCCAAAGATACACGACCATCTATACAACGAACAGCTCCACCTTAAAACCAATTTACAATGTGTTTCCTTCAACATAAAACTTCTGATTCAAGGAGAAAAAAAAACTTCTAATTCATTAATAAGGCATCATCAAATCAAGTGAAACTATTCTTTTCCGTCCTATTAAATTCCTTTTATGAGTTAGAAATATGTGCCACGGAAAACAAGGATAAGCATAATTATAAGATTAATTGGTGAATACTAAATACAAGTCATGTCAATCCAATCTTAAAATTTACCTTACCCCATTGATAAATGAATGCTTCATGCAATATAAAAATGTTATCCACGCAAACTTGAAATTTGAAGTTATATTTTTGTCATATACATATGTTACCCCATCGATAAATGAATGTTTTTTATTATAAAGATGTGATCCGTGAACCAATTAAAATATTGTTAAAACATTAAACTCAAAGTTATATCTTCTGAATATTTACTCTTGATCAAGTAATCTTAAAGTATATTTACCTTTAGATATGTATGTATGTGTGTGCGTATGTATGTNGATGTGATCCGTGAACCAATTAAAATATTGTTAAAACATTAAACTCAAAGTTATATCTTCTGAATATTTACTTTTGACAAGTAATATTAAAGTATATGTACCTTTAGATATGTATGTATGTGTGTGCGTATGTATGCGTGTATGTATGCATCCATCAATATTTATAGATGTATGTGTGTGTGTGTGTGTGTGTGTGTGTGTGTGTGTGTGTGTGTATTGTGTGCGCGTGCATACATGCATACATACAAATAAATATATTTATAGATAAATAGATTTCTCACAATTAGTTTGGATTTATGTCAGGCACATCTACTATGAAAGCTATACATTATTCAGAGGTTTGATGGAGAAGTACAAGGAGAATAAGAAGGATCTACATATTATTTTTATTGATTTAGAAAAATCTTACGATAAGATTCCAAGAGAAGTCCTTTGGAGAGCTCTAAAGAGAAAGGAGTTGACTTGACTTATATTCAAGTAATTAAAAATATGAACACAAGGGTTGTTATTTGTGTTAATTGACAAAGTATTTTTCTATTTCAGTTGGATTACATCAAGGATCGACTTTAAGCACATAATTTTTTTCCTTAGTTATGGATGCTCTTACTGGACATTTACAGGAGGATGTACTTTGGTGTATGTTTTTCGTTGATGATATCCATCTTGTGGATAAGATTAGAGAAAGAGTTCAGGAAAAACTTGAATTATGGAGGTCTACATGAGTCTAAAGTCCTTCGCTTGAGTAGATCAAAAATTGAATACATGGAATGTAATTTTAGTAGTAGTCCTCTAGTGGCAGTGTGGTAATTATGGGTGATCAAATCATTAAAATGTGTGATCGTTTTAGATATCTCGGGTCTATTGTTCAAACTGTGGTGATATAGATGAGGATGTTATTAGTAGAATTCAAGTTCGCCGGTTGAAGGGGAGGAATGCATCGGGGCTATTGTGTGAGAGAAAAGTATCGCTTAGACTTAAAGGAAAACTTTACAAGATGGTGGTGAACCCTCCAATGCTCTATGACGCAGAATGATGGACTATAAAAGAAAAGCATAAAACAAAGTTAAGTGTTGCTCAGATGAGAATACTTAGATAGATGAGTGGTTTGGCGCTTAGAGACAAAAATACGAAATGAATATATCCGTGATAGGGTTAGTGTAGCTCCAATGGCCGACAAGATTATTGAGAGTCATCTTAGATGGTTTGGTTACATTAAAAGTCGACCATCTGATGATCTTGTTAGTAGAGTAGACGCAATGGAGAAAAAATATCCATGTTGAAACAAAAATGAATACGCACACACAATTACCAGAGGCTATTATACGAGCCCTCCAGCCACCCCTAATGTGCCTAACAATTCGAGTACCACCTCCTTAAGGCCAACTGTGTCAAAGAAGAATTGAACCCCCGACCTGAGAGGTCTCATGCTATATATACTAATTGAGTTTGTGTGTGTGCATGTGTGTGTGTGTGTGTGTGTGTGTGTGTGTGTGTGTGTGTGTGTGTGTGTGTGTGTGTGACAGAAACAGATCTGATAAACTTATTTGGTAAGTTTATGCAAACCAAAATATTACTAAAGTTGTTTATTCTAAATCTTCTGTTAGGAGCAGGTGCCTTGGGGAGAAGTTATCTGGAATAAATTCTTTTCCCCTTCTATGTCCTTTTTATGTTGGAGAACCTTTCACAAATTCCTGCCAACTGATGACATTCTCAAGCTCAAAAGATTGATGGGCCCTTCTAGATGTTGGTTGTGTTTGGAGGAGGAATCAATACCTCCNTTATCTGGAATAAATTCTTTTCCCCTTCTATGTCCTTTTTATGTTGGAGAACCTTTCACAAATTCCTGCCAAGTGATGACATTCTCAAGCTCAAAGGATTGATGGGCCCTTCTAGATGTTGGTTGTGTTTGGAGGAGGAATCAATACCTCCTGTTCTTTGAATGTCGTTTTCCTCAATAAGTCTTGTATCAATTTCTTAAACACCTGAATCTAGTTGTCACTAATCTTAATGGGGCCAACCTCCATACTTTTTAGCATAGTTGGCATGCTCTCAACTATGCTCCTATCCCCTTCCTGGTGGCCTGGTTCTTATGGATGTCCAGGAACAATGCCAAATTTGAGAGAAACCCCTCTAATGTTGTTCAGGTGGTGAGAAACTGTGTAACTTATCTATATAAAATGATAAAATATAAAAGATTCCCCAATATCTGCAATTCTTATCCCACTGAGAGTGTGACTCCCCTTCTGATTTGTAAAGTACTTTGGAGACCTCCTATGCCTCATACTGTCAAAATTAATACTAATGGAAGCTTCACTGAAATTGGTGNAAGTACTTTGGAGACCTCCTATGCCTCATACTGTCAAAATTAATACTAATGGAAGCTTCACTGAAATTGGTGCTGGAGTGCGAGGGGCTTATAGGAACCATCTTGGTCAGTGTCTTTTATACTTTCATACCCCAGTCTTGGTTGTTGATGCTATTGAGAATGAACTAATTGTTGTGCTTTGGGCCTTAAAACTGGCTGTTAAGGCAAATTGGATTCATCTATGAGTGGAGGTGGATTCTACAGTGGTGATTAATCAACTGGATTCTGAGGAGCAGTGTCCCTAGCATCAGACACATTGGCTTCAGCAGATCAAAGTGCTCATTTCTCAACTCAATGTCACCTTTACTTTCAACTACAGGGAAGGAAATAAGCATGCACATTGGTTTGCTAGATTTGGACTTAGCTCAAATTCAATCTTTACTTATATATATATATATCATGAGAGCATGTAACATAAAAGGCCAATTAAGATTGACAAAATAACTCATTTGTGAAAGATATAGGTTAAATTATTGTTATTATCAAAAACTTTAGTAGTTGTAGATATTATGGCATTGAATGCACCTTGCACCATAGATGCATGACAACATATGTAGACTCAGAGTAAAGTTCATCAAGTAGAGGAGGGCTAATGCAAGATAAGCTATATGGAATCTCACAAAATGAATTTCAAAGGCCCATAATCATGATGATTAATTATACTTGATTTTATTTTATTCTAGCTTTTCAAGAAAAATGGGAGCAACATATAATTGGAATGAAGGAATTTTTTTGAAATACATCAATCAGCTCAAAATGAGTATTCCTAAAAGCAATCAAAACATTTTAATGATTATTTCATTTTTTGTTTATCATATTTAATTTTCAAAATAAAAGTCAATGAAAGGACCTCTGACTATGATCCATGGATGAATTTTCATGGAAAAAAATTTATTGTATTTCTTTATATACTTTCATCTTTTTATATATCATATCATGTATCATATATGAGCTCATTACTTTAATAAAAAAAACATGGATCTCTAATAAAAATAATGTGAAATTGGCATTGTCTCCTTTTTTATTTATATGTGAATTCATATTGGTTAAGATTTGAAAGCTCTACATACTTCTCTCTAAACTTGTTCTCCTATATTCTTACCATTTCCAAAAACATTAAAACATTTTAACCCCAAGTACCAAGTTATATCACATTCACAAAACCCGAACTATTATCAACCTACTATGATCAATAAGCATACAAGTAAATAACTTCCTACTCACATATCCAATTGACCCAAAAGAACCACCATTTTATATCTAATATAAAAACCTATAATTTGGAGTTATATACCCTTTACCATCAAATAAAATCAAGCCATCTACTAAATGAACTTTTAATCAGCAATATATGAGAAAATTCTAAATTAGTTAAAACTTTTTCCTTAACTTTCCTCCAGCTTTAGCCCTTCAGCTACCACTCCAACAGCAATAGAACCCTATTAAACACCTCCATCACTTTTACCTAAATAATTTATTGCATCTTCTCTAATCCCTCTCATGAGTCACCATTCAACCTCATCTAAAGCCCATCCTCTCAACAACCATCAAAGAAACTCAATCCCAACCATGGAGGTCCACCAGATAGCAAGTGCAAGTCTACCCTAGATCATTTCTCAATTCATCAATTAGAGCGTAGTGGCTAGGAATTAAGGATAATGAAAAATTCACGTGCAATCCAAATTCATGATAATAGAGTTTTCTTGCATCATTTGGTATCAGAGTAAGATAATCATAATTCCTTCGACTAAGTAATGAACCTTTTTTGTTCTGCTCAAGCATCCCTCGTGATTGAGGACATGCTAGTCATTAAATATTTTCCTTTAATCCATCATTTATAAGTTTTTGGAGCTCTTTCTACAAACAAAGATGATGTTAGGTTGCATAGAAGCTAATGACGATAAAATGAAACCTTGAGCCTAAACCTTCCTCTTCTCCATTTATCATGTACTTATCCTACTCCATCCACGCCTTCTCCCTTCCCTCTCCTATTCCCCTTCTTATTTCTTCTCTTTACTCTTCTCTTGCCAACTAAAAGCCTATTCCTTCCATCTTATCACCCTTCCCTCATGCCTAACACCTCAATAACACCCAAGTAAGTTCTCAAGCCCAATTATGGAGGTGCAAAACAATTTAAGAGCAAGCTCATCATTACAAGTTCCTTGCTTGCCATTTATCATCCAACTATTGAAGACAAATGGAAATGTTTTAGAACATCGGATATCGGTTTGCTTCAATTCAACTCCAAATCCACGGAGAATGTTTGCATTATCCATTTACATAGAATATTCGTTAAATTATAATTTAGCATGCAATGTTTCGAAAGTACAAAAAACTCTTTACCCTGTAATGAAAGCTAGAGACAACAAGTAAAATATTAACAAATAAGCCCTTCTAACTAATAAAAGTGGTAGCAAGCCATGATATATAAAACCATTTTATGGCCTCACTAGGAGCCAACATTAGTTTGTAAACATGTGCATAAAGAAGTAAAATAAAATGTATTGAAGTTAATAAATCTAAACAAAACATTGTTAAAAATAAAGTTCCTACTTCGCAAAACTCATACTAGTTATAGGGACTACAACCCAATTTACACATTAATGATGAATATATTTTTATTCCAACTAAAAGAAACAACCATGAAAAAACCAAACTACTGCATACACTTCGATTAGTTTCACTGGTATATTAGTAATTTTTATAATATTAAAATAGATGCTTAGGTTTTTTTGCAGTAAACTAGATTGAACTGAACTATTTCCCTACTAGTCTTTGTTTATTGAAAATTGGATAAAAAAGAAGCATCTAGAATGTAACCATCTACACGATTTTTTGGCAATTTTTTGGTTAAGAACAAATAGTATTATATTTGATGAGCACGATTAATCCATCTAGTACCAAACAAATCAAAACCTGAGTAGTCATGCATGTTCTAATTTAGTATTTTATTTAAATTGCATCTTCATCTAAGGCTAGAAAACAGAAATGTCAAAATCTAAACCAATATACATTACCATGCTTCTACATGAAGTTTAATGAAGTTATAAAAATTTATAGCACAAACAAACTAGTTTTTCATCACATGCTTGTAATGCAAAAGAGTAATAGATGAATAAAGAAAGCTAGCTAGCACTCACAATCTTCAAGTGACTTAAACCATCAAAATCTGGTGCATTTTTACCAAATATTTGCATAACCTCTTCTCGTGCTTTTTCCTGCCAACTTGGATATATACTCAACAAAACTATTGTCCAATTAAGCAAAACACTTGTTGTCTCTTGCCCTGCAAAATAAAAGAGCTTACATTCTTTAATTATATCTTCAGTTGTCATTCCACCACTTCCAAATTTTCCATGCTCTTCAAATTGTTTCAAATTAGACTCAATCATTAGGCCTAACAAGTCGGTGCTATTTTTCTCTCCATATTTGATAGCCTTCTCTCTTTTTTCAATCATACTTTTGAGAAGTGATTGAACCTCTTTATCAAGTTGATTTCTCCGTCTATTCATTGGGGTAGGTAAAAACCTGCAAGATGATAATAAATTATATCTATGTTTAAGCTCCATAGCATATTCATAATGGTCAAGACATTATGTTTACTAATTCAAAAAAATAATGAGAAACATTTTGGGCATGCTTTAATGGTTTACAATGAATTTCTATTACATGCATGACATAAAGTTGGACTTCAAGTATTAAAAATTATCCAATAATACTAAATGCAGAAGGAAGTGTAGTAATTTTATTACTTCAGAATAAAATAAAGTTGTAAAGAAGATTGGAAATTCACTCACACAAACTACGAGGACTTAGCCAAAATAAGAAGAATTGGTGACTCTTTGAAGATAAAACACAGCAACAAATAAATGAATAAATACTATCCTAGATCCAATTATGTGTGTTTATATTGTTTAATTCGGCATTTAAACTGGATGAGGAAGTGCAATTAATGTTTGGAGTCAAGTTACTAGCCATTTGAAACACTCAAACTATTCTTTGGAACCTCTCTCCTTTCAACTAATAACCATGCCATCACAAAACCAATTTTGGTATACATGGTCAAAACTTGATTTAGTGCCTCGAGACCAATCTTCTTCTCCTTTAGCTTATTTAAGTGCCTGTGGAAAACCTCTCCATGCTTAGATACACCATCAACAAGTGACCTTTCCAATCTCTGTGTCAGTCATATGCATCAACAACCTCTTTATAATTCTCATTCAATTCTTGGGAGTCATTCTCACTTGCTCATTAAGTTCCTTAATGTTATTTGTTATCTACTCTACTTTAAAACCACTTTTTATATGTCATAATGTTGGTACATAATCATGGTGCCACAGATTTCTTCCATTGATAATTCTAAAAGAAATTTACGATAGGCGAAATGATGGGCATTGAAGTGAAAGGTTGATGTGAGTAGTTTTATTTGATGTATGAGATATAGGAGGGACTAGTAGAATCATTAATCAGTTTCAAGACTTTAAAACGGTCAAAATCCTAAGGACGACTAAAACCTAAAAAGGGGTAGTGAAATTAGGCTTATTTTCTTGCACTAATTTTGTGTGCAGCATAAATGAGAGTTATGGAGAAAGATAGAATGATTCAAAATATTCAATTGGTAGTTTAGAATGTTAGAATAATGATGTCAGAGTTGTTAGGAAGAGCAGTGGAGATGTTCTANTAATCAGTTTCAAGACTTTAAAACGGTCAAAATCCTAAGGACGACTAAAACCTAAAAAGGGGTAGTGAAATTGGGCTTATTTTCTTGCACTAATTTTGTGTGCAGCATAAAAGAGAGTTATGGAGAAAGATAGAATGATTCAAAATATTCAATTGGTAGTTTAGAATGTTAGCATAATGATGTCAGAGTTGTTAGGAAGAGCTGTGGAGATGTTCTGGATCATGAAATTGAAAATGGCAAATTGGCTGGATTGAAAAAAAATATAGGAATTGGCTTAATTTGGAAAGAGCAAGCGAAAAAGAAGCCCTAGAACACTTTAGGGGAATTTTGGATAGATAAGGAGTAAAAAATCCAATANGAAAAAGAAGCCCTAGAACACTTTAGGGGAATTTTGGATAGATAAGGAGTAAAAAATCCAATAAAAAAAAAAGAAATAATAAGAATGCAAACCACATCATCAAAAAGTTAGTCCAGGTCACCAACCTAGGGATCAAAGAGTTATCACCATGCAAACCCAAAAGAAGAAGAAAGAAAGCACTTCACAAAACATGATTTATATTTCATAATATGATGCCTCAAGTCAAAATTTCATAGCTATGTATAAGATTTTGCAAGACATAGACCTTAAGGAGAATCAAAAGGCATAGAAATACAAAGGTCACATAGAAACATGAGAAGAAACATACATATAAGTTAATGGCCAGCCAAATAAAACTGAGAAATAGGCAATATAAAGCAATATTCTCTCCATCTTTTATCTCCTAACATTAAAGGCCAAAATTAAGAGTCCTCATAGAGTAGCTATACTTCAAGTAAACTCTAAATCTTCAAGGAGAAGATATTTATATGGTTGCCACCTAAATGGCCACACAAGACTTCCTCAAAATGACTCAAATATGCTCTAATTGTGGCTGATTCATTCAAGAATGCATGACTAGCTTAATTTTTTTTTCTTGAAAGCTGGTAAAATACGAATACAACCATTCACTTTTTTTCTCACATTTAGATCATTAACACAACTACATCATTGAATTTCATACTTTTTTTTTATGTTTGACTCTATAACCATATTTTCCATCTACAATTTATTAAAAATTATAATTTCATGATGTTTACACCTCATCCAATAGAACTTGCACATCTCTTCATGATAGTTAATATATTTTGCGATACACCTCTACACCTCCACTTTTTAAAACACTGGCAATCAAAAAATATGGCAAAAGGTTATCCCAATTTTATTCTAAGAAATCAAAATTAATTGAAATAAAAATGTGTTAAAAATAGTGTAACTGATATCTAAAAACCTTCNATGGCAAAAGGTTATCCCAATTTTATTCTAAGAAATCAAAATTAATTGAAATAAAAATGTGTTAAAAATAGTATAACTGATATCTAAAAACATTTACTAGGTGTGAATACAAAAAGCCACAAAATAATACAAAAAAGATCAAGCAACACAATAGAATACCAAGATTTATGTGGTAGGCTTAAGCAAACCTATGTGTGCAATGACGAATGGCTTAAAATAGTTGAAAGTCAAGTATATGGTAGAAAAAATTTGTTTGCAATATTAACTCTTCCGTCAACTTCTTTCTTTCATTCTAACAATGGCAAAAGGTTTATAATATATATATATACATAACTAATATTATATGTAATATTATAAATATATTAACCTTACCTTTCCTCTCTATGAAGCCTTCAATAACATTTTGTAGAGAACTGCATCTTTTCTCCCAACTACTTTGTAAGCTGGATGTCTACATATACACATTAAGACACCCAAAACCCTCCATTGCTGCGAAAAGCACTGAACATCAAAACTGCTCCTAGCCTCTTCAATAATTACTCTTATTATCAACATTAATAGAAAAAAGGGGTCTCATGGAAACTTAGATGTTCTCAGAACAATTGTTGTTAGCCTCAATAGAAAGAAAGTGTCCAACAAAACAGAGAACTAGGACTACAGGAGGTTCCTACCACTTCAGCAAATTGATTATGAGATGCCCCGAGATGCCGCCAAAGACGGACGAACAATATTTAAAAGTTATCAAATTATTTTAATGAACTGAGAGCATGGAGTTAGCTATTTTGATGAAGCATGGATCCTTTGCCATTAGATGCAAAGGTGTTTATGGATTTAGTAGGCAGTTTGTTCACTAAATAATAAAGGATTAATAGATAAAGCACATTATTTGCCAAGAAAAATTTGAATTAAGTTTTCTAGAATCAAGATCCGACTTGAGTAAACTAGTTATAAACTGTTTTCAAACATGAATCTAAAGGAGAAACTGACCTTGACCTCCACAAACCAAGAAAAATTTACTGAATATTGTAACTTAAAATTTTCCACATAGATATCTCCAGAAATTTGCAATAGATAATTAAAATCAAGCAGCAACATATCAAAATAAGGTGTCCCGAAAAAATCTTCAGCTGCTTAAGCTTGTAGTTTTATAAAAGAAACAATAAAATGAATCGTAAAAACATATAATA